>JANIIA010008557.1:0-13892 GCA_027478495.1 Erythroxylum alaternifolium | reverse complement strand
AATTAAAATATCCACAGTTCAGTTCTTTAGTCAAGGATGTTATCACATTAATCATATCATGTATTTTCAATCATCAAAACATAACATTCAATTGTATATCATGCTCAACAAATCAACATGAAATGCATAAACATAATGGCTTGAGAGAATACCATAGAATGAAATAGAGAAATCGAAGTTTACACCATGAACAAAATGAGTCCATTTCTTAGGAGCTTATGTGCCACAAGTGGGCAGCCGGGAGAAGATTTTAAGTCAATGTGCATGTGATGAATGAAATGGTATCTCTCTTATCCAAACATAAGCAAATTTCAATGCTCAATTCATTTCAACACATTTTCATACTTTCATGCTTCTTATGCTTTTTCCTCTTTTTATGAATAGAAAATATTGTAACATCTTTCAAGGAAAAACAAGATAACAAATCACAGTGCATTTTCCAGTAATCCCAATAATTCAGAGTTAAGCAATTAAGCATACAAAAAAGCAATAAATCAGCCCATCATCTAAGATAACTATAAACATATCACCCACCTAATTAATAATAAGTCCAAATTCAAGTTTGCCTTTCCTCTTGCTCTTGCTTTGGATTTTCTTGGTTTCTCTTAAACAAATAAGTTTTCATTCAAACTAATATACAAATAGAAAATCCGTAAATCTTTAATATCCAAAAATGAGCTTAGACTTAAACTACTCATGGTTTATCTAAGCTAGAATGACTAAGATTTAGTTAAAAATCCATGAAAATAAAAGAAAATTGATTTCGTGGTCCTCTCCTTTCTCCTTCATTTTCAGCACATAAAACTTATTTTCTCTAGTTCCTTCTTTTACCAAAGCTACAATTATAGATGAAGGTTACCTAAAACTCAGCTGAATCCTCTTCCTTCTTTTTCTTTCTCCATTTTCTTTTTTTCCTTCTTCTTTTTTCTGGTCCGTTTTCTCTCTCTTTTCCTCTAGTTCCTTCTGTGTTTTTCTTTCTTTCTTTCTTCTACACGACTCTCTTTATCTTTTTCTTTTCTTTTCTTATTAATTTTAGAAAACTTTTATTCCTTCCAAACTTACCCTTCCACATTTAATTTAATGCCTACTTACTCCTTTTATTCTCTTATGCCTATTACACACTAACTTAATTCTAACATTTCTGTTTAATTCATGTGAAAACATGTAAATAAAATATTCATGACTAAACTCCAATAAATTCTAATTTCTAAGAAAAAGTTTGGGGTCCAACATTTCTCCCTTATTTAAAGAATTTTTTCATTGAAATTCTTACTTGAGTCTACAATTACGTGTGGATACTTCTCCTTCATAGCTTCCAAAGGCTCCCATATTGCCTCTTCTCTTACATAATTCTTCCATAAGACTTTAATCAGCTTCATAGTCTTATTTCTCAAGCCCTTTTCCTTTGAATCTAGAATCTCTACTGATTGTTCTTGATAAGTCAAATACTCCCTTCATTGAACTTCTGAAGGTTGGACTATATGTGAAGGATCCGATCTATATCTGCTCAATATTGATACATGGAAGACATTATGAATCTTAGATAATTATGGTGGTTGGGCTAACTTGTAGGCTAAAGGTCCAATCTTCTCAATAATCTTATAAGGGTCTATGTATCTTGGACTGAGTTTGCTCTTTTTATCAAATCTTAAGACTCCTATACATAGAAAGGCTCTAAGAAATACTTTATCTCCAACTTCATATTCCATCTCCTTTCTATGTGCGTTCGTATAGCTCTTCATCCTACCTTGAGCCCCCTTGAGTCTCTTCTTTACCAAATTAATCTTATTAACTGTATCTTGAACCAACTTAGGTCTTAAAAGTTTTCTTTCACCTTCATCATCCTAACAAATAGGAGTTCTGCACCTCCTACCATACAAAGCTTCATAAGGTGCCATTTGAATGCTTGAGTAGTAGGAATTATTATAAGCAAACTCAATTAAAGGTAGATGATCATCCCATGAGCCTTTGAAGTCCATAACACAAGCTCTTAACATTAACTCCAGTGTCCTTATTGTCCTCTCTGATTGGCCATCAGTCTATGGATGGAAAGCTATGCAAGAATGCAACTTGGTTCCCAAAACCTCTTGCAAACTTTCCTAAACTTTGAAGCAGAATCTAGGATCTCTATCTGAGACTAGAGAACTCATAATTCCATAAAGTCTGATTATTTTATCTACATATTTCTTGGCCAAGAAATTCAAAGAATCTGTCTGTTTAATTGGTAGAAAATGTGCTGACTTAGTTAGCCTATCGATAATCACCTATATTGCGTTATGTTTCTTGCTGGTCCTTAGTAATTCCATCCAAAAATCTATTGTAATCTTCTCCTACTTCTATTTAGGAATAAACAAAGGTTTAAGCTTGCCAGTAGGTGCTTGATGTTCTGCTTTAACTTGTTGGCACACTAAGCATTTTCTAACATACTCTGTAACATCTTTGTTCATTCCTCTCAACCAAAAGTACTCTTTTAAATCTCTATACATTCATGTACTCCCTGGATGCATTGCATATGGAGCATTACCTCATCAAGAATTTCATCCTTCAACTCTTACATGTCTGGAATGCATAATCTATTGCCTACCACATTAATCCATCTTCTCTTATCTCTATTTCAGAGGGCTTACCATTTTTAATTTCTTCTCTGAGATTTTTCAAGTACTTGTCTTGCTTCTGCAATTCCTTAATCTTCTCACTTAATACTGGGCTTATTCTAAAATTAGCCAATATACAATCAGATTTGGCTTGCCTCAACATTACCTTAAGTTTGGCTAATTCCTTCAACAAAGGAAGGTATACTGTATCCATATGTGTTATAGTATGCTTTCTACTCAGGGCATCTGCTACTACATTAACTTTCCTTGGGTGGTAGTCTATCACCAAGTTATAATCTTTCAGTAGTTCTAACCACCTTCTTTACCTCTAATTTACCTCTTTTTAGGTCATTAAATATTTAAGACTCTTATGGTCTGTATATACCTTAGTGGTGACTCCATATAAGTAATATCTCCATATTTTCAATGCAAAAATTTTAGCAGCCAGCTCTAAGTCATGTGTGGGATAATTCATCTCATAGGGTTTTAATTGCTTAGAAGAATAGACAATCACTTTATATCCTTGCATATACACACATCCCAATCCCTTCCTTAAGACATCACTATGTAATATATATCCATCACTACCAGAAGGCAAGGCCAGAATTGGTGCAGTGGTGAGCCCATTCTTCAATTCCTCAAAGTTTTTCTGACATTCTTCTATCCACACAAACTTTTAACTCTTCCTTGTCAATTTGGTGAGCGGGGCTGCTATCATAGAAAAGCCTTTTACAAACCTTCTGTAATAACTGGCTAAATCCAAGAAACTCCTCACTTCTGTTGCATTCTTGGGTGATTCTCATTTAACTACAGCTTCTATTTTTCTTAGATCCATATGTACTCCTTTTTTTGAAATTACATGCCCAAGAAACACCATTTCCCTTAACCAAAATTTACATTTATTAAATTTGGCATATAACTCTTGAAGTAAATCATACGTGAATATAGAATTTATGTACAATATATGAGATACACAAGAAGGGGGTTGAATTGTGTGCTCTTTTCGTGAATACAAAAGCTTTAATATCTCTTGTTAAGAACTTTTCCAATTGTTAAAAGAATACTACAATAGTTATACAAAAATAGTTACGTAGTTAAATCACAAATAATTTCTATATACTTGTCTAAAAACAAAATAGAGTAAAGTAAAAGGTTAGAAGATAGATGCTACGATTTTTATACTGGTTCACCCTAAATCATGGGCTATATCCAGCCCTCAGAGTTTTTCTGGGATTTCACTATACTTCGACAAATTTACAAGTATTCTTTCTTCCCTTCCAGAGCCTATTCATCTCTCTTACACAAAGTATTCTTTTTGCTATCTTAGCCTCTATAGGCTCTTAGCCTTTTCTTTCTCTCGCTAGAAAGATATTATGAGCTTTTTGTTACAGTAGGGTTTTGCTTTCTAATATCGCACTTTTGAATACAGATTTTTCTTTGTAAGTTAACACTTGAAAACTCAAAAGATCAATAGAATGAAAATTCTTCAATCTTCGACTACAACTAGTATATATAGCCTAAGTCTCCAACTGCTTCTTGATTCTTGATAACTGCTTCTTGATTCTTGTGGAACCCATTATTCAGTTGAGTTCTGTAACTTACTCCAACTAACTAACTGTCCGACCTACTAGCGTATCTTCATCTTTGTATCATCTGTCTTTTCACTTCTTCTGTGTTTTCTGCTTCTTCTGCATTTTCTGCTTCTTCTGTGTTCTGCACTTCTTCTGCATTTTTCACTTCTTCTGTGTTTTTCACTTCTTTTGTGTTTTGCACTTCTTCTGTGTTTTCACTTCTTCTGTGTTTTGCACGTCTTCTATATTTTGTGCTTCTTCTGTATTTTCCGCTTCTTCTATGTTTTCTCTTCTTTTGTGTTTTCCTGCACACTTAACACACTTATCAAAATAGTTCGTTTATTTCTAATGTTATTATTATTTTATTGTCACCAAAATTAATAATCATGAAGTCCTCTTGACTTAACAAGATGTAAAGAAATACTAGGGCTTCTATAGTCTTATATTTGACTTGTATTTAATGAAAATTTTAAGGTTTTTTAGCAAAGAGAGAGAGAGAGAGAGAGTGAAAGAAAGGTAAAGTTGTCTACAAGGAATAAAAACTAGTTAGAAGGAGAAAAGGAGATCTAAAGATGGCTAAATGATGAGAGGACGGCCGAAGGAGATTGGAGATCACATCAAGAAGGAAACAATATTAGAGAAAAGGTTTAAGAAGCCTGTTAAGACTCAATTAAGAAGCGTTAACATTTAAGAGCTATGAGAGCTCATTTTTTATCTTATTTACTTTATATATTAACGTTAGTTTTCTTTACATTTTTGTGAACTAATTTAGATATAGATTTAGGTGGTACAAACCTTATAATGTATTGTTTTGATTGATCTTTAATTTAATGCAAGATTATAGTTTTCTCAAGAATTATTCACATTTGTGTTTCGTGTGGAATTAAACTAGCAAACATAGAAGGTCTACTTTCGATTTCATATATAGGATTCAAGTGGTGAATGCAGAAGATCTTATCTATAATTAGGTCAAAGCATAAATAGTGAGAGTTACATGGAACTTTAGAGATAAAGCTACATAAACCACATAGTTTAGCGTAAAACCTATCATGAGAAATTATAAAGTGGATTAATGCGTTATTAAGGAGTTTTAATTTGAGAGAAATTTTTATCAATCAACATAAGGTTTTATGTCTTGAGAAAAAATATAGTTGTGCTATTGGAATTCCTACTGGTCTAAACAATTATAATTAATTATTGAATCAAGATAAATTCAATCATATGAAAGGTTTCAGGTGCATTTTTTTGTCTAGATCTCATTTTTCTACTTATTATATAATTCTTTTTTCATCTTAACCAATTATTCTTTATTTTAATTTTGATAGTTTTCATTTTCCAAATTAATCAATCATTTTACTAAATTAGATTATAGAGAGATAATCAGTATTAGTAGTCCTCGTAGTATCATGACTCGAACTAATTGACATTATATTATATAAAGTGATAAGTGTACTTAATTTAATGATTCTTTTTAGTTTTTTATTTCGAGTTATATATCAAATCACATTTTAATTTTTACCATCATTGTTAGGGAATGAAATGTTAGGAATTTTTTTATTAATTTAATCAATTTTCTTTCTTTCCTTTTTCTATTATTTTTTTTAATCTTGGCATTTTTATTTTTTATTTTCTTCTTTTGTTTATTAATTTGTAAATATCTCTTTCATGATCTTATGTTTATGGCTAAACTCTAAGATTTGGGTATTTGATGTTATATCTTCCAAACCCAATGGCAATATAGGGTGGATAGTGCTATGTGGGGGACTTTATTGTATTATTATTTATGGAAATATTTAAAGCTTAGAACAAAAGATATGATAATACATATTTAGTAGATTAATTAGTATTGGTGATGTGTTTTAACATTTGTTATGGTAGCCACCCTAATTATAAAATATCAGGCAACTTAAAATGTGTGAAAATCAAATGAGAAACCTATTTTTATAAAGAACTAGCCTCTAAACATCCCATATAGTGATATTTACAATTCAAGGCCACTATTCCACCTTCTCATATAACAATTAAGCTCCACTTACATTTCAAATATAATAGTAGCAATAGGGGAAGCCAAGTTTTAAGGAGGTCGTGATAAGATTTAATATTTAATATCTAACCTTGCATTCAAAATTCAAGTTCTACCTAGATTCCTTTAATAACAATAAGAAGAAAGTGGATAATTGGAGTTGTCTTTAATTAAGGCTAAAATACTTGCTTATAAAACTAATTCTAATGTGCCTGACTCTATAGTATGGTTGAGGGATAGTTTATACAAATTCATTAATAAATCCTACTTAGAGATCTATAAGACTCACTTCTATAAAGCTTTTTATCCTAGATAAACACTTTAGTTTCTAAAGCCTCCTTTATTTTAAAAGTTAAAGTAATGTATTAATTGTTAATCAATAAGTCATAAGATATAAACTAAGATAGGTTTGTATAAGTCACTTAATTTCCAAGTACAATGACATTAATTTAGATACAAGGATTCTATCTATAAATAAGTTGACAATCCATCATCAATTTTTCTTTTAGGTGTAAATTAATCTATTTGAACTTATTTGTTGATTGTACATATCTAGGATTTGTATCAACTACTTTGTTAGATCTCAATCCTAATCATATGGATGGAAATTTTGTTTTTTGCAGAAGAGAGGCATATTTACTCCTTAATCCTTAATATTGTTACACAACAAAAAGAGTTATCATCCATTTGTTCCTTTTTGAATACTTTATGATTGAATTCCCTCTAGATGTCATACATGCTTATAAAATACGCAATTTTATATAAGGTACAATCTTCTAGAGAAAGGTGAGTGATAGAGATGTCCCATCAGATGATGGTTTCCTAACTAACTTCATTACAGTAGAATTTATACTAGTCTTGAATTAATCTCCATAATGTTTTTGAGAAAAGACATTGGAAGAACAGGTGATCCCTTATTTCTATTTAATTTACGCATAGGCCATGCATTGGATTGGATATAGATACTCCTTTAATTCTATCTAATGTATTTATTTTATTTTTAATAGCAATACAAGTGATAAATATAGTATTTGGATGGATCTTTTTATACCATACCAGGTTGAACCATTGTGATTTTTTAGCAGGAGTCTTGAATAAGAGATAACATAATTTTTTGGTGAATATTTCAGATGGATGCTTTAATGAAGTTAGTCTATCATTTGATTAATGAAGTGGCTAATAGTTAGGAAGAGCCTAAGTGATGTTATTAAATCCCCTAAATCTCACATGTCATTAATTACCTTTGATTAACTCTTTCAATTTGTCTTTGGAAAAAACCAAGTGCTTTAAATGAAATATCTCAGAGATAAGATAAAGAGGTTCCTTATTGCTCCAATTATTAAAGCATAACCAAGTTTACCTCCCATTGCCTATTATATTTTTTATTTCCAATAAAGAGTTTTCGTTAAGGTGAGTAGGTTGTGCATAGTCTAAGATATGTTGGTGCTACTTTCATTTCCAAGAAAAAATTTTCCTCTAGATAATAAGTATGCAATCATTAAACTTATCTTTTATACCCCCTTCCTGCTTAGAATTTCTAATTTCTTTCTAATTTACCTTAGCACAAGTGTGACATACCATACTTGGGTGTGAGGAATAACTCTCACCTATGTATGTATATAACTTATGATTGTGCATTAACTCACGACCATACCAAATAAATCTGCCTGTGAGTGATTCTTTTAAGCTATCTTCCAATTGATCTTTTCCAACTATCCACTCTTTATTTTACTCAAATGTAGCAACCTTCTTCCTTCAGTTTCCATTATGATGTTGTCCATTAAATTCACGTTCATAAGATATCTTGCATACATGCAAATCTATGAACTGTTATGAGTTACAATGCAGTCTTCTTCTTTGTGATTTAATTTTCTTTTCTCCTTTTTATCTTTATTTTCTCTAATCTTTCTCATTCTTATTACATGAAGATAAGTGGATATGAAAACTTAGAAATGACTCAAATATAATGCTTTCGACTTACTTTAACTCTGCTTCAAAATTGTGCCTAAAACCACATATGAGTCGAAGTGAATATATTAAGCAATTTCATGTCATTAGTCACTAAATAAACTAAACCAAACTAAACATACACAAATTCCCGCCTAAGCAGGGTATGGGGAGGTTAAGATGTACGCAGTTATGCCCGCATCTCCGATGGAGATACAGAGACTATTTCCTGATAAACCCTCAGCTAAGGTAAGAGCAAAATCAAATAACAACAAACAAACCAACACAAACCAACACATACAAGCAACAAAAACAAACACAAGAACATACCTAACAAACAAAAAACAAATAAATTAGACCAATGCAAGTACATCATTGTATAAGTATAACAATATATTTATATGCATGGGGACTATAACCTATAGAATGCACATGAAACTGAAAATATATACATACATGAAGATATAAATATGTGAGCAGGCATAAGCAGAGATAAATAAAAATTGAAATAAAGAAATTAACATAATAAAAATACCAATAAAATAAAATAAATACCAATAAAATAAAAGTACACTAGGTATGGAATAATTACACAATCAATCAAACATATATCAAATTCCTTAGGATTCTATTAATATCTTTATCTAGCTTATCAGGAAGGACCACATAAGAGATCTAATGAACAAATAGGTTATTCATGATGGATTTCACAGTATAGGATAAGTATTTGTTGCACTAAGAGTTAATTCTTCTTTCTGTCATGTCTCTAATATTCTCAAAGGTTTCTTTATTTGTTTGTTGGAATATAAATACTAGTTAAGGATAAAGGATACGATTAATGGATCACTATTTTAATTTTGTTTATTATTCTAAAAATTATTTGAATCAAACATTCTTCCATTCTTTCAACACCTTTTGTCATTATCTCTTTAACCCAGGATCTAGTAGTTACTTCTTGTTTCTTTTCATATCAGAGAATGACACAGAGTGGCTGGATGAACCAGCAACAAGATTAAACATATAAAAAAACTCTAATATTTTTATAACATCTTTTATATGCTATATTAACGTATTGTAGAGAAAAAGGAATAATAAAGTTCGTAAAGGGATATGCTTAGAAAAGTATGCATTAATTGTAAAAACCATATATTAAATTAGAGAGGTGATAATGGCTACAAAAGCTCATAAATAAGCCAACTCTTATATAAAGATTAGATGGGATCTAACATCACTACAAGGATACTACAAGAAATAAGTTACATGGACCAATAGGGTTTTTTTAGTTACAATTCATCTATTACTTATGCTTATTCACATACTTTAGGGTTTTGCTTAAAGTAGCTATACAGTTAATATTGTTATATTAGTCATGGATAGTTAGATTATTTGTGACACATTTTGTAAAGCCTCAAACTTTTTATTTTATATTGCATTTATTCATAGTTCATTAGATTATTTATGACTTATATTGTAAAGCCTCAAACATTTTATTTTATATTGCATTTAGTTTCTAAAAAAAGAAAGGAACCTAAGTCTCTAAGTGGTTGTAAAAAGATTATAACTATAACTAAGGCTTGAATCCAATGAAATAAAACACTACATTGAATGCTAGAACTGCTACTTTAAAATGAAAAACCTCCATCTATAACTTAGAGCTTCAAATTCAAAATCTCACTAAGCTTGTCTCAAAAGGATAGTCTTTTTTTGCCTACATCAAAATAAATCTAAAGGAGTAAGTAGAAGAGATATCTTTAAGGAGTAGAATGGAGATGGAACTTGAAGAAAAAGAGACATGAAAGAAGGAGAATGTTATTGCACAAGAAGAGAATGATGCGGAGGATGAGAAGGAGGAAAAGAAATATAAGCCTAATAAAGGTTATTGAGGAGCTTTCAAGAGTCACTTTAAGCAAAGAGTGCACCACCATCTGGTAAAACAAACGACCACAAACAATTGAAGATCCAGGGAGTGTTATTATTCCTTATAATATTGGTATTTTGTCAATTGAAAAAAATTAATGAACTTAATAGGTAGTAATAATTTGATTCCATATGTTCTTGTTTTACTATAGCATATTGTATATCTAAAAGCTAATGATCCCTTATTTATAAAAAAGAGTGTAAGAAATTATTATAGGATTCATGAAGGTCTTAAGCCCTAACTAAAAGACTTATAAAAAGAAGTTATTATAAGGAAATCTAATATTTATATGTTTTAACTTAATTTGATAACTATGAGAATCTTTAGTAATAGTTTTAAACTTTTCAGTTTACATTAATTTTAATTTTATTTTATTATTGGATTGAGATTATCTTACTTGGGATGAGAATTTGTTGTGTTTTCTATGTGATAGAACATCCACATAAATCTCTATAAAATGTGCTAGTAGCTGAGGAGCCGTAGTGATAGATTAAAGATTATGGATTATTAATAGTATTGGGGAAGGCTGTCGAATCTTTCACGCTGTCGAATCTTTCACTATTACGAGAAAGTTATCTTAATTCCTTTCCTTTTTTTCATTTTGTTTCATTTTTCTTTTATATTATGTATATTGAAGACAATATACAACTTAGGTGTGAAGGAGGGATTAACTGTTATTCTTATCGATGTTATAATTAGGTCAATAGGAAAAATTCTAAGAATTTTTAAATATTAATCAAGATGAGTTGTTATGAGTTTAATTGTTATTATTATTTGATTTGTTTAGACAAATATTTATGATGTTTAATGATTAAGTTGATTTCAATTTACTATTGCTTTTAGAATGGATACTTGATTTACACTATGGTACTTTTTGTACAATTTATACATATGATTAAGTTAGATGTTAATTCTTTTTAAAAATTTTCCTTATCTTATAAAATAAAAAAACAAGAAAAATGCATATGAATAATTGAGAATAGAATAAATTCACTTTGATAGTTTCAAACTAAGTAAAAAGGATATTTACTTTTTATGACAAGGTGTTTACTCTAGTATAAAAAGGTTAGGTGACTTTTTCAAATAAGCTTCTAAATGCTCTTGTATATTATTTTATAGTTACTTTGATTTTCTTTCAATAAGTTTTTTGAAAATGTTTAAAATTTAAAGATATTTCTCATAAATATTTGACAAATTCTTAGCTAAATATTTTTTGCCAACAAGGATTGCTATATTAAGGAATGATGCCTATATTTTGACAGAAAGTATTATTAAATTGAGGATTTTCTACCTACATTTTCACAAAAAAAAATATAATATGCTAGAGATATAAATATGTGATGAAATATCTTGCCAAAATGGATTTAGGCTTACACATTCTAGAATCAAAATAGATGATTGTTTTAACAATTAGTAAGGAACTTAATAGTAAGACTTTTTGGGCCTCCTTTGAGCTTCTTAAAGAGATGATTGAAATTTTTTTAGGAAATCAAGACGGGATCTAATCCCTCATGTAACGAAATAAATACGAAACTTTTTTAACAGGATTTCCCAAAGCCAAAATCACTTCAATTATATAACATGATTAAATTATAAAATGTAACAAAGCATCAATGGACATAATATGACAAATGGATTCAAGTAATGAAGTTCAAAATGGATTCCATATTTGAAAACCACGTATGGACTTTGGTTGACCTACCTGAAGGGCTAAAACCCATAAGTTGCAAGTGGATTTTCAAGAAAAAATTGATATGGATGGTAATGTGATTACCTATAAAGCGAGGCTAGTCGCTAAAGGTTATCATCAAAGATAAGGGGTTGACTATGACAAGACATTTAGCCCTATAGTAATGATTAAATCCATATAATACTACTAGCCATTATTGCTCATTATGATTATGAGATATGGCAAATGGATGTGAAGACAACTTTCTTGAATGGAAACCTAACTAAAGATATGTATATGATACAACCTGAGGGATTCATATCCAAAGATGGCAAAAAGGTATACAAGCTTTAGAAATCTATTTATGGATTAAAGCAAGCATTTAGGAGTTGGAACATCTAATTTGATGTGACAATCAAAGAGTTTGATTTCTCACAACTAGATAAACCTTGTGGGTACAAGAAGGTTACTGGGAGTGTTATCATATTCGTTGTGTTATATATGGATGACATATTACAAATAGGAAAAGATGTCTTAAGTTTGTAATCTATCAAAATTTTATTGTCCCGAAATTTCTCCATAAAAG
Organism: Erythroxylum alaternifolium; assembly: GCA_027478495.1. Taxonomy (NCBI): domain Eukaryota; kingdom Viridiplantae; phylum Streptophyta; class Magnoliopsida; order Malpighiales; family Erythroxylaceae; genus Erythroxylum; species Erythroxylum alaternifolium. The sequence continues at coordinate 1,584 of JANIIA010008557.1, read as the reverse complement.
ACCTTAGATAAGCAACTTATATATTGGGAATAAAGATCTATAGAGATAGATCAAGGAGGTTGCTAGGTCTTTCACAGTCTATATATATAAATAAAGTGCTAAACAGGTTTAGCATGAAACAGTCCAAGAGATTCGTCCTATAACTCATGGGATAAAACTCTCAAAATCTATGTGTCCCAAGACGCAAGATAAGAGGATTCGTATGAGTTTAATCCCATATGCTTTAGTAATAGGATCAATCATGTATGCTATGTTATATACAATAATCGATATATCGTATGCTCTAAGTGTTACGAGCATTTATCAATCAGATCCTGGTGAGTGTCACTGGGTGGTTGTCAAGAATATCCTAAAATACTTGAGAAGGACTAAAGATGTATTCTTGGTATATAAAGATGGAGATCTAGTAGTGAGAGGGCATGCAAATGCCAATTTTCAATCTTACTAGGATAACTCCAAATCCCAATCAGGTTACGTTTTCTCACTAAATGGTGGAGCAGTTAGTTAGAAGAGTTCTAAACAAGAGATGATTGCAGATTCAACAACTGAGTCAGAGTACATTGCAGCTGCGAAAGCAATAAAAGAAGCAGTTTAGATCAAGAAGTTTGTTATGGAATTTGGAGTGGTTTTGAGCATCGTAGACCTGATACTGTTGTATTGTGACAACAATGGGGCTATTGCTCAAACCAAGGAAACAAGGTCTCATCAGAGGTCTATTCACATACTTAAAAGATATCAGGTGATCAGGAAGCTCATTGATAGAGGTGATGTGATGTGAAGATAGAGAGAGTGCCCACATATCAGAACATCATTGATCCTTTGAGTATGCCACTTCCTTAAATGAGATTTAATTCTAGTTTACTCGCCTATGGTATTAGATAAAAAGGAAATTGACTTTAGTGTAAGTGGGATAATGTTAGAGTAGTGCTCCAAAAGTAATCGCCTTTAGCATTTTTGTACAAACTTTATTTTGATTAATATAGTAAAAGGCAATTTTTATTAATTTAATGATCAATTATTTATGAATTGATGTTGATCTTAAATCAAATTAATGAAGTCCATGATACAAAGCATAGCATGAAGGAATTCTTGATGAGATCGTGATAATGAGATTCTTATCATGTACAATTATGTTAGTTTCTAAACTATCCCTAGTTATAGGATTAATACGACATGACATTGTTAATCGAAATGGACTAGCACATGTTATACTCCTTAATTTGGTCAAGTAGTGGATCTCATAAACTATAAGCATGAGATGTTTAGAGTTAACATGTGGATGCTTACCAAAAGTAGTAAGTACATCAGATGGCCCATGAAGAGATTATCATATTCATGATCTATCAAATGTCAATGATTAATCTCATTATAGAAATGGTGTAAATATCCTTAGACTTAAGGTAATCAAGATTATCTTAGATACTGATCATTTGCTTTGAGGTTGCTTATAGGGTGGTTTTTAGATACAACTGTTAGTATTCGAATGTAATTAGGTAGCTAATAAAGGATTTGTTGGACCCCAAAACTTTTCTTGGAAGTTAGAACTATTATATGTGAAATGTTGGAAGTGGTAAGCTGGAAAAT
>JANIIA010008546.1:0-13893 GCA_027478495.1 Erythroxylum alaternifolium | reverse complement strand
CCGGGCCGGGCCAGACCAGCTTATATATATATATTTTTTAAATAAAAAAGTATACAAAAACAAAAACGACGCCGTTTTTTCCAAAATGAGAGCGGGAGAAAACCATGGTCAACTCGTGGCCTGCCCGTAGCCCGGCCAACCCAGGCCAAAAATCAGGCCAGGCTAGATCAGGTCGGCAGGCCGGGCCGAGATTTCCATCCCTAATTATGGGAAGCTAGATGAGATGATTCAGTAGATCTCCCCTGACAAGAGTTTTATTTTAGGAGGAGATTTTAATGGTCATATAAGGGCAACTTAGATGGTTTTTAATAAACTCATGGGGATTTGGATAAGGTGATAGGAATAATAATGGGAATGCTTTGTTAGATCTTGAGGTATTGGTACTAGCCAACTCTTTTTTCAAGAAAAAAAGGGAGCACTTGGTGACTTTTAAGAGCATAATAACAAAAACTCAAACTAATTACTTCCTTATAAGTAGAGTGATCTACTTAGTTGCAAGGATTGTAAGGTGATACCTAATGCTTGCTTGTTAACTCAGCATAGATTGTTGGTTTTGGATCTTATAATTAAGGGTTAGGGGAAGAAGAGAAGTCCCAAAAGGTATAACAAGGTCATATAGTTAAATCAGAAAGGGGATACGTTGGAACAACTTAGGGCTAAAGTGATATATGGAAAAAAATGGAAATTGGAAGGAGATGTTAACTATAGAGAAGTAGTAACTATTATAAAGAACACAGATAAAGAGATCTTAGGTGTCTCTAAAGGGCCTAGGGGTTGTAAGATGAAGTCTTAGTGGTGGAATAAAGATGTACAAGAAAAGGTTAAGATTAAGAAGGGTGCCTATAAAGCTCTATTAGATAACAATACAAAGGTAGAGAGAGTCATTAATAGAAAAAGTTACAAACTGACAAAGAAAAAGGCAAAGAAGATAATTTTGGAAGCTAAAAGCAAAGCTTACGAAAAATTACACCAACAATTGAAATCTAATGATGTAAAAAAGGATGTTTTTCAATTAACTAAAGCTAGGGAACATAAAAAAAGACTTAGATCAATTTTGTTTTATAAAAGATGAAGCAAGGCGGGTACTTGTGGCTAAAAATGAAATAAAAAAAGATGGTGTGAAATAGCCTAGGCAAAGAAGGTTTTACTTAGCTCTTAGGTTTATGTAAATATAGTGCCCTGGAAAGCAAGTGTATTTACATATAACTTAATTTTTTTTCCAGTTACAATATTGTAATGAAAATATTTATTATTAATAAAATAAAAGAGGTTGGTTTTATTTGTCTGAGCATTACATAACTAGTCACAAGGTACCAAGATTCTTTTGTAAGTAATATACATATACATGGAGATGTATGAGAAACATATATATCATTAGAATCTAAATTAATTGATTCACAGTCGAATAATCAAGTTGGTTGTTTGATTATAGTTTATACTGTAGTGTTGCGATTTACCTCCGTGTAAGTAAAGGAGTTTACTTCAAGGGAATGATGAGTTTCAAATTATGATAGTAGTTGACTATCGGTAATGGCACTATTAAATGAATATGGAATCATGTATGTTTTTTAAAGAATAAAGTAGGTCGTTACTTTAATCTTAAAACATACACCTTAGCATTCGTTTATTATGAACCACAATCTTGATGAGTGGTGAACTTATGTGTGTTTCGTTATAATTTTTAATATGATCGGAATGAATTTTTATAGGGTATTAATCCAGTGTCTACATGTTGGAATTATTAATTGAAACTTGCATTAGGGAACATTCACTCAAATAAAGAGTTTATAGTGATATCATCACTTCTAGATGTTTTACGGAGATTGGTAATTAAACTGGCGCTAGTAGTTTGATGGACTAGCTACCTATCAAGTCTTAACATCTAGATTATAACTTCTGTGTTAATTACCATGTAAAGTAAAACAGGAGATCTAAAAGGAAAAACCAACATAAGGGAAAAACATTAATTTTACCCTTTATTATGCATATGGCTATAATATGGTTCATAATACAGTTTACAATTGGACATCGTATTAACAAATTGAAACATAATTTTAAGTAATTGAAGAGTTCAACCAATTGGCTTTAGTCGAATGAGAATTGATTAACAAGTCAAAATTAATTTTATTGAGATTAAATTAATTCCGGGCTTATTGGAACTTGAATTATATATGTCTAATTAGATTCCCCACTTAGCTTCTAGGAAGGTTATCAAGGAAAGTAAGAAAAATAAATGGAAGTTATTAGCAAGAAAATGAGACAGTTTGGAGAGAAATGAACGAATTGGATTTAGGCCAATAAGACCAGAACAATTTAATTAAGAGTTAATTAAATTAGTTCCTAAGCCCATAATTAAATATTGGACTTATACTAATTAATTGTTAATTATAAGCCCAAAAGGAACATTAATATTGGGTTGGATTTTTATTTAATTAATTTGATTAATTGAATTAAAATTAAATAAAAAAGACAAAACTAAATTCTACAAAGATTTAGGATTCGGTTATGTTTTTTATTAAAGAATGAAAGTGTTGTAGACAAAGAGATGCAGCCCCGTTATTATTAAAGAATAAGGGGTGCGTTGTTTGCTCTCTCCACTCACTCCCAAAGCAAAACTGATCATGATTCTGATTTTTAAATAGGTTTAATGGTTAGTTTTAATATAGAATAACGTACAACTCCTTTAATTCATGAAATGAATGAAGGTGGGAGTAGAGTTATGGCTCTTTTGCATTCTTGACAAATGAATGGAAGTGTGCGTAATTTTGCTCCTAAATTATAACAACATATAATTAATTAATTATGATATAATAAAGTTATTGAGATGTATGTAATGGTATGATATGATTAATTAAGACATTTAATTCAATTAATTAGAAATTTATATGAAAAGTTAATAAGTTAATAAATATAGTTAAAATTATGAATTACGTTAATTACAAAACTTTAATTTAATTAAATTATTTATTAATTAGGAAATTTGATTCAATTAATTAGAAATTTATTTGAAAAGTTAATAAGCTAATAGCTACAGTTAAAATTATCAATTACATTAATTACAAATTTTAAATTTACTTAAATTATTTAATAATTATTTTAAGAAAGAATTGATAAAACCAAATTATTACTTTAAATCCTTCTCGTCCTTAAAGAGTTAGAGTGTTACAAGCATATCATATATGATATATTCATATTTCACAAAATTAATAAAATTTTCACCTTTCTTTCTTTTTAATATATGTATTATGTGACAACTTTAAATTATAACAACATATAATTAATTAATTATGATATAATAAAGTTATTGAGATGTATGTAATGGTATGGTATGATTAATTAGGACATTTAATTCAATTAATTAGAAATTTAATTGAAAAGTTAATAAGTTAATAGTTATAGTTAAAATTATGAATTACACTAATTACACATTTTTATTTTACTTAAATTATTTATTAATTATTTTAAGAGAGAATTGATAAAACCAAATTCATGTTTAATAAAATTAATAAAATTTTCACCTTTCTTTCCTTTTAATATATGTATTATGTGACAACTTTAATTATAACAACATATAATTAATTAATTATGATATAATAAAGCTATTAAGATGTATTTAATGGTATGGTATGATTAATTAGGATATTTAATTCAATTACTTAGAAATTTAATTGAAAAGTTAATAAGTTAATAGTTATAGTTAAAATTAAGAATTACCCTAATTACAAATTTTTAATTTACTTAAATTATTTAATAATTATTTTAAGAGAGAATTGACAAAACCAACTTCATGTTTCATAAAATTAATAAAATTTTCACCTTTCATTCTTTTTAATATATGTATTATGTGACAAATTTAAATTATAACAACATATAATTAATCAATTATGATATAATAAAGTTATTGAGATTTATGTAATGGTATGGTATGATTAATTAGGACATTTATTTCAATTAATTAAAAATTTAATTGAAAAGTTAATAAGTTAATAGTTATAGTTAAATTATGAATTACACTAATTACAAATTTTTAATTTACTTATACTATTTATTAATTATTTTAAGAGAGAATTGATAAAACCAAATTCATTTTTTGTAAAATTAATAAAATTTTCACCTTTCATTCTTTTTAATATATGTATTATGTGCAACCTTAAATTATAACAACATATAATTAATTAATTATGATATAATAAAGTTATTGAGATACATGTAATGGTATGGTACGATTAATTAGGACATTTAATTCAATTAATTAGAAATTTAATTGAAAAGTTAATAAGTTAATAGTTACAGTTAAAATTATGAATCACACTAATTACAAATTTTTAATTTACTTAAATTATTTATTAATTATTTTAAGAGATAATTGATAAAACCAAAGTAATGTTTCATAAAATTAGTAAAAATTTCACGTTTCTTTCTTTTTAATAGATGTATTATGTGACAACCTTAAATTATGACTACATATAATTTATTAATTATGATATAATAAAGTTAATGAGAAGTATATAATGGTATGATTAATTACGATATTTAATTCAATTAATTAGGAATTTATATGAAAAGTTAATAAGTTAATAAGTTAAAATTTATTGTTAAAATTATGAATTACACTAATTATAAATTCTTAATTTACTTAAATTGTTTTAATAAATAATTAAAATATGTTTAGGTGATGGGTGGGCCACAAGCCATGAGCTAGGCCGGTCGGACAGGCCCACGGTTCGACCCCTCCATGGTTCCACGAGCCACGGGCCGCAGTACTTCATGGGCCATGGCCCGGCCCGCCAGTCCACAGGCCATACCCACCCGGCCTGTGGGCCGGTTTGATCGGGCTAAACTTGTTAACCACGGGCCTGGCCGGGCCAATGTTGACATTTCTAGTCTCCTCCACGCCTCCACGCCACCACTCTCTATGCCACCACCTCCCAGTCATCCACCGCTGCCACCACTGATCTCCAACAACATTTCCAGCAGTGAAACACACTCGAAATCACCAAATTTGGAATAAATCCAGATCCAAACCCATCCCGACTAACATTGAATTGGATTTTTTGATTTTTTGAGGTATTTCTTGCTCTGAAATTTGAAAAACAATTGCATTATGTTTGGTTGTTTATATATGTTTTATGATGGTTGAATTGAAATTGTTAAAAATTGTTAAAATGAAATTGTTGGAAATTGTTAAAAACGGAATTGTTAATGTATGTTTTGTGATGTTTGAATTGAAATCATTGCAAATGAAAATTGTTTATATGTTTTATGATGGTTGAATTGAAATTGTTGGAAATAAAAATTGTTTATGTATATTTTGTGATGTTGAAATTATTGGAAATGGAAATTGTTTATGTCTGTTTTGTTAATTGTGAATTGTAAATTGTAAATTGTTAATTGTTAATTGTGAATTGTGATAGTTGAAATTGTTGCAAATTAAAACTGTTTGTGTATGTTTTATGACATGATTGTTGAAATTGTTGGAAATGAAATTATTGAAAATGGAAATTCTTTGAATTGTTTTTGTGCGTTGGTGTCAAATTGTTTGTGAGAAATTCATGGAAAGTTAATGGATTGGAAAATTTGAAATTGAAATTGAAATTTGGAATTGTTTGTGTGAGTTGGTTCAATTTTAATATAATTTAGGCATTATCAATTTATGAAGAAAATTAATGAATTGTAAAATTTGAATTTGATATTAGGAATTATTTGTGTGAGTCGGTTCAATTTTAATATAATTTAGACATTCTTAATTTATGAATAAAATTAAAACATTATAATGTAACAGCCCGGACCACTCGCTCATAGAAATTGTCCGCTTTGATCCTTGGCCTAGTCAAGCCCTCACAGTTTTGCTCTTCCCACCCATGAGAAAACACGTCTTTGAGGGAGAGGCTTTCATAGCCTTATAAGGCCTACTTTATTCCCCTCTCCAATCGATATGGGAATCTAACATTCCACTCCCTTGAAGGCCCAACATCCTTGCTGGCACACAGGTCTGAATCCACCCCCTTGGAGGCCCAGCGTCCTTGTTGACATATCAATCCGAGTACTGGCTCTGATACCATTTGTAACAGCTTGGACTACCCGCTCAAACATATTTTCTGCTTTGGTCCTTCGCCCAGTCAAGCCCTCACGGTTTTGTTTTTTCCACCTTTGGAAAAACGCGTCTTGTGAGGGAGAGGTATCTATATCGATTGGAGAGGGAAATGAAGTAGGCCTTATAAGGTTATGGAAACCTCTCCCTCAAAGACGTGTTTTCCTGTTGGACTGCAAGAACAAAACCGTATGAGCTTGGCCGGGTCAAGGACCAAAGCGGACAATATCTGTAAGTGAGTGGTCGATCGGTATATCAGCAAGAACGGTAGGCCTCCAAGGGGTAGATCTAGGCTTGTGTGCCAGTAAGGACGTTGGGCTTCCAAGGGGGTGGATCCAGGCCTGTGGGCTAATGAGGACACTGGACCTCTAAGGGGGTGGAATGTTGGATCCCATATCGGTTGGAGAGGGGAATGAAGTATGTCTTATAAGGGTATAGATATCTCTCCCTCATAAGGCACGTTTTCCCAAAGGTGGGAAGAGCAAAACTGTGAGGGCTTGGCTACGCCCAGACCCCAAGTGGACAATATCTGTGAGTGGATGGTCCGGGCTGTTATAAATAGTATCAGAGCCAGTACCTGGGCCGATGTACCAGTAAAGACACTGGGACTCTAAGGAGGTGGATCCAAGCCTGTGTGCCAGCAAGGACATTGGGCCTCCAAGGGGGGTTTATCTAGGCCTGTGGGCTAGCGAGGACGCTGGGTCTCCAAGAGGATGGAATGTTAGATTCCTATATCGATTGGAGAGTGGAACGAAGTAGGCCTTATAAGGCTATGGAAACCTCTCCCTCAAAGACGAGTTTTCCCGTTGGACAGGAAGAGCAAAACTGAGAGGGCTTGGCTGGGCCAAGGCCCAAAACTGACAATATTTGTAAGTGGGTGGTCCGAGCTGTTACATATAAAGTATGGGTCAGAAATTAAGAATGATGAATTGTGTATGATGTAATTGAACAAAATGAGTTATATTATATAAGATGTAATTGTACAAAATGAGTTATATTATATAAGATGGATATGCGTATTGTTAAAGTAATGCTCTAAAGGCAATCACCTTTAGTACTTTTGTATAAAATTTATTTTGATTAATAAAGCGAAAGGTAATTTTAATAGGCAATCACCTTTAGTACTTTTATATAAAATTTATTTTGAATAATAAAGCGAAAGGCAATTTTCATTAATTTGATGTTCATTTATTTATGAATTGATGTTGTTCTTAAATCAAATTAATGAAGTCCATGAAACAAAACATACCGTGAAGGAAATCATGATGAGATCATGATAATGAGATTCTTATCATGTACAATAATGTTAGTATCTAAATTATCCCTATTCATAGGATTAATGAGAAAAAACAAACATTGTTAATCTGGATAGACTAGCACATGTTAGACTCCTTGATTGATCAAGCATTGGATCTCGTAAACTGTAAGCATGAGATGTTTATAGTTAACATGTGGATGCTTACTAATTGTAGTAAGTACATAGGATGACCCACTATGATGAGATTACCATATGGATGATCTATCAAATGTCAGTGATTAATTTCATCATAGCAATGGTGCAAATATCCTTAGACTTGAAGTACTCAAAGGTATCTTGGATACTGATCCTGTGCTTTGACACCATTCTTTGTTTCCTCAAGATGAGGTCGCTCATAGGGTGGTAATTGGGTATAGCTATTGGTAATCGAAGGTAATTAGGTAGCCAATAAAGGATTCACCACTCCTGATAGAAGGAGATGATACCCACAACCTCTTATCGAGGTCATTACTTGGGAGTCTCTGGACAGAGCAATTATGTGTCATGAAGAGAGTCTTCAATGACACATAGAGTAATGAGATCTCAGGATAAGAACTAACATCACTTGGACTAGATCTAACATAGCTAGTATAGTGAGAGTTGACACATAGCCCATACTCTGAATCAAGTGAGGTATAGGATGGTAAAGGGACGAATTACACGATAATTGACCATGGAAAGGTTTGTAAGTTGGATAATTAACTATCGAAGAGTTCGAGTGTTAATCCACTTATATTCTGTTAAATTGACATCATGAAATCCTTCATGATTTTCTCAGATTAAGAGTTAATTCAAGCGGCTAAAATAACTAGGAACCTAAGGGCACACACATAAAAGATTGGATGAAAAATAAAGTGTGCATGGTTGTCAATTAAGTAAGCCACGATCGTGATCGACTTAATGACAGGTGGTACATAAGTGAGTTCTTCACTTATTTACACACATTTTTTTAGCCATAAAACACACTAGATAGAGAGGCTAAGGGTTTATATGAGTTCTGGAAGTTGAGAGGAGTGATATTGAGATTCATTCATGTAATCTTAAGCAATTGTTGCATGAGATTAATTAGGTCTTGATCTAACTCTCACTAGAGCATCTACTTGAACTCATCTTGTTTGGTGCTATAACCACCCTTACACACTGATTTTTCTTCATCTTTTCATCCTCTCTAGAGGCCAAGGAAGGTGTTTAGTGTTTGCTACAACTCAAACAAGGAGAAGATTCAAGAAAGGAGGAATATTTGCAAGGTATATATGTTGTAATTTCATGTTCTTATAATTTGTTTATACATGCACATAAATTCTAGATTTTCTGGGGATGTTATGGGGTTGGAATTTTGATTTTGAAACTTCCACTATCTTGCCATGTATGTAATGCATGAATCCATGGCTCCCTAACAGTGGTATCAGAGCAAGTTATGCATGTATAAGGTGATCTATTGAACATGTGCAAACTGTTTGCTGGGTTGTGACTAATACGCATGATGATTTCAAAAAATTCTTATAAATTGTAGAAATATGGTTTTTGTGATTTTTTTCATAAAAATATTTATAAGATTTTATATTATATTTCTATCAAAGGAAATTTCAATTGAATGTCATTTGCTATTTTATTGTGAATTAATCTCTAGTCTATTCATATGTTGGTTTCTAGGAATTTTTGGAAAATAGAATGTATGTGCTAATTTTGAAATTTTTTTAATAATTCTAGAAAACTTGTTTTTCTAATTTTCTTTCACATAAATGTTTATAAGGTGTTATGTTATGTTTCTATCAAAGGAAAATGCAATTATATGTCATTTGCTATTTTATTACAATTTTAGTTTCAACATGATGCATGTATGAAGTTTTGGTAAATTATGGAAATATTATGAACATGCATGCTTGTAAATTCCAGAATGATTTTATAAAATTTTTTTTTGTGAATTTTCTTCATAAACATGCACATATGATGTTGCCATTGTATAATATGCATGACTCCTATTTTTGAAGTGATTGATTATTTATTCTCGATTTTACATGCATATTGGTGGTGTATGATAAGTGTTAGTGGATGATGTGCTGGAAAATTCTACTTAGTTTATAAAGAATTACTAGGAATTAGATTCTTTAATTTTTTTAGGCACATTTACTCTGGAATTTTTTCAAAATTAATTGAACTTGATTCAATTAATAAATCAAGTCAAAGTCAACAAGGGATAACTTTTTGAAAGCTAATGGGGCTGACTTATTTGATGACTTATGTGTATATGTTTCCATTATAATACCTTGAAAATATTTTTATGAGACAAGAAATATATTATTTTGATTTTAGTAGCATGCTAAGTGCATGTGCTTGAAATTAGGGTTCCAAAAAATTTCCGGACATCGAATCGGTCTCTTTAGTGTCTAGTAAGTTAACTCATTTATCTTGATAGTTTTAGCCATCAAGATATTTTTTTGGCATGTGCCAAAATTGTCTTGATAAATTTAAGATGACCTAAGGATGTCTTAGATGACTAATTGATGTTTGAGAATTTCAAAAACCCTAGGGATTAATTTATAATTAATCCAAGTAGAGCATAACATTTCTAGTGTGACTATAAAAAGGCATGTGTACTAGAATTAAAGTGTTTAATTTGGACATTAAAATAATTGAATTTTACATTTCCTAATCAAATAACATTCATAATTTGAATTAGCCAAGACTAACACTAGTACCTGATTCAGTTCAAGTGAGGCAACAGCTTACTGTTATAGTTTACATATCGGAATACTCTGAGGTCATTCCAGTACATAATCTATAATAATGGCATGTTAACTATCTCAAATTTCTTTATAACATGGCAACATATCCAACTTAATCATGGCATCAACTATGTATGTAAAAATCACCAAACAAAATATTTAAAAGAAAACCTCAACTTCGCATTTCATTCATTCATAAAATTTTACATTGAGTCATCAAGAACCAATATTTACAACTGATATACACAAGTTCTACATGGCATAGATTAACTACTTGAAAACAACTATAATTCCTTGATTGCTAGCTGACAGACCTTTGAGCCATGTCTAGTCCAAAAATTTCTTTTAAAAGATCTTAGAAATCTAGATCTCCTGTCTCATACCTGAAAAATCACGTTGTAATTTTGGATGAGTTTTATAAACTCAATAATCGAACCATCATTAATGATCTCACTCAAGGTATAAAACACAAATATCATATAACCAACAATCACAATAAGACCTAAAGAATGTCATACACATCACATACATTCTTTCAAAACTTGTACATCCTAATCAGACACATTATCATGACATATCACGTTCACATCACAACTTCAGAAAAGATTTCACAAGCATATATTTCATAATCATAAATGTTCAAATACAAATGCATATGCATATGAGACTTTAGATTTGTTATAATTTGTTGTGACCGAGTGCCTTTCAAATATAGAAACAGATACTGGCCTATTGGGCTCAGTTAGAACAGAAATCACAGAGCATAGCTCTACGTGCAGAATACTGAGCTTATAGCTCTTTCAAACTGGCTACTCCAATCACAACGCCTTTATCTGAGCATGCATTTTATGAAATGCATCAAATAACATAATATGCTAAGAATCGCATTCACTTATGATGCACAGACAGAATCTCATATTCATCGGACCTCAATCTGGTATTTAACTTTCGTTGAACATTCAGAATTCAGTGGCAAACATATATCATTCAAATGTCATATGCAAATATAACACTTTCAATATATTCCCAACTATTAAACTCTTGGACTATTAAAGTCCAGAATTCATATTCAGATCACAACAATTCAATAATTTAAAGTTAAACAGAATGAATCAAACAATCCTAGGAAGATCATTTAAGTTGACTCACAAATGGTCCTTTTCACTTATTGCCTTGAAGTCTTGGCAATGTCTAGATGTTGTCACTCAATGTGTTCCTCTAAAACATATCATACATACACATATCACAATTTTTTATAAATATGAATTTATTTATGCACATTCGTGTATACTGAATACGTACAATGCATGTTCATGACAATTTTGGGTTCCTTATCATTATTCTTGTCACAATATTCATTCATATACTAATACTCAATTTAACAATCCAAACTTGTCTAAAAACATACTTTTGGGTCTACTTTGCATGATTATTATCATTAATAAAGTGAAGTAATTTGGCAAAACTTCCTTCTGGAACATTGTTCTCCCATGTCTTAAGTTTCAAATGACACCAAAATCATATAATTTGATTCAGTATTCTATGAGTTATTCTAACAATACCATAGACTATGTACATTTGAACTTTTGGCTAGTACCTGATCATACACTCGACAGTTTACAACTCATATCTCTCAATTACCATTTCAAAAAATTATAAAATTTATACCAATCAAAAGCTAAGAGAATAAAATACAACTTTTGTGAAGACACCATTGTTTAATTCAGCTTGTATCAATATAGTTTATTCAATATCAATATGATATGATTTCTGTCTTGGGTAGTACTACAGCCTTAGTCAAGACTCAATTTTGTGCCAGATTTTGAAATGCTTAGACACAGAATTAAAATAAGAATTCTTCAAGAAAGTTGTATCATATGACTCTAATTTAATCTGAATTAAGAATCAACTCATTTAAAAATATACAGATCAAGATATACTCAAAATACCGAAGCATGTTCAATGAAAATGTTCCAGCTCACTTCCTCATTTACATCCTAAATTCATCAATCAAATCTTTCTCGAATGACTTTAGATGGCTATATATTTTTGTGGAGAGGAAGAAAAATGTGTTACAATTTTTTTTGCTTAAAAATCAAGTCATTTGAAGGTCGGAAGAAGAAGTTATAGTCAAAAGAATGAACGATGTTCAAAATTGTCAAACAGGATCGTGCACTACCTTTTATTCCAAATTCTTCCAGCTCTTCCCAAAATAGACCTTCGGGTCAATCTTTCATGGTCATTTTGACAAGGAATATGACGAATTTAGGCAAAACATTCTTATAAAAAATCATTCCTTTATGCTTTAAGTTTCTAATGAAGCTAATTTCATCCAATTTTGTTCATTATTCTGTAAGTTATACTAAAAAAACTACATACTATTTCCTAAACCATGACAGAATCCCAAAGTTAAATTCAATATACATTTTGAAACTCTTAGAGACAGAATTCAGTTTCAATTTAGTCATGAAAAATATAGCCCTATGTCTCTAGTTTACTCTAAATCAAACTCCATCTAATTTGGATATTCACAGATCAAGTTATGCCCTAAATACAGATATATGTACAGTAAAATACTGAATATATCATGCTCCAGCTCACTTCAATCTTTTATCTTGTTAAGCATATCTCCGAATCTACTTCTTCCTTCACCACCCACACATGCATCAACACCATTCACGCATGCATCAATCCACAAGCATGAAAATATTCACCATTTACGCATGCATTGATTAACAAACCTTAAAACCTTAATAGAAATTATTTACATTATCATAAATTTTAGAAATGGGGAGAGTAATAAGAGATTTTGATGGATGGAAAGTCACAAGGATTTAACAACAATAAAAATCTTGATGACTGAAGACTTTTTCAATGGTGGATAGCCAATAACACAAATAAATGCAAAAATTTGCTGTTTAGGTGATAAACCATAAGGAGAGTGTTTTGTAAGATGATTTTCAGAGAACCCAAGGAGGGGGTTGCAGAAACATTTTTCCTAATGCCTAGGTGTCCCTTTTAAGGATTGGCACATGTCTCCAATGCATGTCTTCCCCTTGTCTACTAGATAAGCTACCATTTGTCTCTTAGTTATAGGTCCACATTTCACTCCATAATTTGTCCATTTGTCAACTAATAATTTGTCTCTTATTTCAACATTTTTTTCTAGTCTAAAATACCTCAAATTTTTGATAAATCTCCACAATAAATTTTGAAATAACAACTATTATCACTAAATAAATTTTTAACATAATTAATCCATAATTTGCATTTTAATCGCATTTATAAATCAATTATACCTAGAAAATGTCAATGAATGCATGTAAAATTATTTCATGAATGACAATATTATTCACGTGCATGTGTATGCCATATAATTCATGAAACGCATTTCTGAATTCTCAATAAACTCTTATAAATAAAGCATCCGAGGATTCTAAACTAATAATGGTAAAATCGGATGTTACATCAAGAGTTAAATCGAATCACAAACTTTAGATGCATAGTCAAGTCACAACCTAAATTAAACCTCCTTTGTGTGATACATGCATTATATGCATTTTAAGGGTGGTTATAGACATAGGCTCAATTTAATTTAGTTGTCCATTATCTATCTATCTATCTATCTATCTATCTATCTATCTATCTATCTATCTATCTATATAGTCCTAATATTTTGGTTGAGGGATTTATTCTTAGGTCTCATCAATACTTGGATGATATTATATATACATACATATATATATATATATAAGAATAAATCCCTTAATCAAAATATT
>JANIIA010008517.1:0-13894 GCA_027478495.1 Erythroxylum alaternifolium | reverse complement strand
TATATATATACGTGTTCTTCATCACTTTCACCCTAATTCTTCCCATTTCATAGTCTCTCACTACCAAAATCACCAAAACAAAACATGAACCTATCCACACTTCTCATGTACTACTTGAAATTTTCTACAAAAAGTTTCAAAGTCTAACATACACTATGTCTTTAATCCTTCAAAAACCCAGCCTTAGCCAAGCCAGCTCGTACAAGGTTCGAAACTTTCCCAAAACTCGCACCATGCTTGATCTAATTGCTAAGTCACCTTGGAACTCTCCCTTATTCCCGTCATGTGTGTGATCCAGCTAACCTTCTACTCGATGCCCATCTCAAGCCTTCTTTTGATCTCACATTCAAATTTTACATTTCATCGAAGATTTTCATCAATATGCACCAATACATGTTAATGCTTGACGTTGCCCCATTTCTTCCTTGCCTCCTTGTAAGTCTTTGCCTTATTCCGTTGTTCTTCATGTCGAACATTAGTCAAGGCTCGCCAATACTCGCATGATTCTGCTATTATGACTTAGGGGTCTAACAAACCACCCCCACTAGAAGAAATCGATGCCCTCCTTGAAATAATTTGTGGACGCTACTCCGAATATGGTTTCCTCGAAGAATCCTTAGCCATTGACACATCTCCCACGTACCATATTCCCTCTCCATCAGGTTTCTCCTTGCTTTTGTTTGAATTCTCCTTCACAAGGCCTATTGCACCCAATATAGCAAAATTACAAAGGTAGACTTCTTTCGTCGAGTCCTCCTCTCCCTTTCCTTGATCCTTCGCAACCATGGAAGTGAGAATCAATTTACTTGATTCTCACTTCTCTTCTATCTTGGGCATTCTCGAGCAAAATGTGGTCCTTCACAAATGAAACAAGCAATATCCCATTTTGATTGTTTCTTACCTTGAGAAGATTCACCTACCTTTTCCTTGCCTTTCCCCGAGCCATTCCTTATCCCACCATTCTTCTTGCCCTTGTAGCTAGTTCAAATAAGTGATGGAATTTAGAGATCCACCAAGGCATCCGTAGTCGCTATTGCACTTGGGAAGTCCTTCACGTTTTGCAACGGAAGCTCCATTTGTGCCGAACCTTGCAAGCCGCTTATAAAATTAAACAACTTATCCTTCTCTGACATGTTCCCTATATCCAACATCAAAGATGTGAATTTCCTCATATACTCCTGCACTGAATTGTCTTATTTCAATCTCTTCAAAGCTTCCCTCATGACCCATGAAGTGTTGTTGGGGAGGAACTGATCTTTAAGCTCCTTCTTCATCTTCTCTCAAGTGTCGATGGGAGGTTTATTTGCATTGATGTCATTGGAGGTTCTCGTTCTTCACCATAGCTTTGCATCCTCCACTAGGTACGTTTTCATGATCGACACTTCTTCGAGTCAGCCACCTTTGCTACTATAAAGTACTGCTCCATATCCCATAAGGAATTTTCAAATTCATTGGCACTCCGCTTGTTGTCAAAAACTTATGGCTCTTGTACCTTCACCAAAGTGCTTTCTACTAGTCCAACAACCTGCGTTGCAATGTCACGCCTTAGGATCACCACCTCCAACCTAGACTCCTTTTATACCTTCATCAACTCCTCTATTTCATGCTGCAACAGTTAGATTCATGCCTTTAACATCTTGAATCGAGTATTGTAAGAAGTAACCTCCTCCTCCCTTTGAGGAATTGGCCCAATGAGTTCCTCCATTCGGTTGATACATTCTGTCAAATTGTTGCCTCCTGTCATATTGAAATTTGGCTCTGATACAAGTTGTTACAAAGGTATTTTAAGATGTGTCAACCCCTTTTCTCGGCAATCACACTTAGCTCTGTTAAAAAAAGATTCATCCTTATCCCGTGATCATCGACCAATCTATTTGTTCTCAATCGCCTCATGACCATCACAGTATTTCACTCTCATGCCCTTAGAAGAAAACTCCGAAAGAATTAAATAATGATGGCAACAAAAGAACACAAGAAAGAGATACAACTAAAAAGCCAACATTTATTATTTCCCTTAAAGCATATAAAGGAATACTCTCTTAATTTCTAAGTGTCTCCCACACTCATCATATGAAGAGCAAGGCTCAAATGAGCTATTTATAGGCACATCTAGACGACCAAGTTAGAATCATAATAGAACTCTACTAGCTAAGATCACAATCTTATCCTTATCAGATTACATCAAATTAACCAACAGATGACATCACCATCCAATTAGGACTCTATCTAATGGGAAGCCACATCACAAAAACAAGATAAAAGATTACATCTATATAGGAATGATCCATGAAGATATCCTCTATCTTCAGATGATCATTCCACATGCCCTTTATCTCTTAAAGCTTATGTTCATCCACTATGATCTTATTTTCCACTTCATCTAAGATCTCCCCATCTCTATCCGTTGATGGTGGGTCATCTAAGCTACTAGCACACTGATCTGTCCAATGCTTATCTATGCCAACTCCATTAGCCGTGACTTGTCCATTTAAGCACATACTAAGTCTTTAGCCCTTCAAGAACCCAGCTTTAGTTAAGTCAATTTGTACAAGGTCCGAAACTCTCCTAAAACTCGCATCATGCTTGATTTACTTACTAAGTAACCTTAGAACTCTCACATATTCCCGTCATGTATGTGATTCAGCTAATCTTCCACTCGATGTTCATCACAAGCCTTCTTTTGGTGTCACATCTGAATCTTGCATCTCATCGAAGATTTCATTAATGTGTACCAATGTATGCCAACGCTTGACATTGCCCAACTTCATCCTTACCTCCTGGCAAGTCCTTGCCTTGTTCCATTGTTCTGTGTGTTGAACACTGGTTAAGGCTCGCTAATGCCTGCATGATTATGCTATTATGACTTAGGGGTCTAACAGTTGTCCCTTGGATGACATGGTCATATGGAAATAACTAGAAGTTACGTCTATGGTATTTGTTTAAGTCGTACCAAATGTACAGTAAATATCAGTAATGTGTTGCCTTTTCATTAGGAAGCCCCTCTTGTTTTTTTTGTACCACGCTATCTATCTATATCTTATATAAGCATGTGTTTCAAGTTGTACCAAAAGAACAGTAAATACCAGCAATATATTTCCTTATATTAGGAAGCCCTTCTTGTTGGACACACCTGAGGATGTTCACTAAATATCAATAATATCTTTTATTAAAGAATTTATGTAAGAGTTTTCACAAATAATTTTATTTAATTAAATTTAAATACATCATTTAATTAATGATATATATGATAACTAAAAGATTATATTATCTATAGATTCCAATTTCCTACATTGGTATTGTCAATCGATAGTTTTCACAAATACTTTAATTAAAATAAAATAACAAGAGAGGGAGAGAACATAAACTTCACTTTTTATTCATCACATAATAGCCTTATATAGGCAATTATAATAATGGGAAAATAACAAATTCCTAAGAAATAGAGAACTATATAACAAATTGCATAATAATAGGAATGATTAAACTTATAAAACTACTAGAACCTATTTTATAAGACCACAACTTAACACCCTACCTTAAACTGAATTCTGCAGAGATCAGTTTAGGAATAATAGCTTCTACATAGTCTATCAATCATCAAGTACAACTTCCTTTGAAGAGCAAACTCTTAGTATTTTTTTGAGTCTTTTCAAACACAACTTGCTTTCATGGTTTTGTTAAAATATCATCTACTTGATTTTCACTCTTACAAAATATCAAATCAATTACACCATCATTACATAGATTGAGTAAGAAACGGTATATGACATTTATATGTTTGCTTCTTCCATGAAGAGTTGGATTTTTTGAAATCTTGATTGTTGGGACATTATCACAATATATAGTTGTTGCTTCCTTTTACTGAAACTAAAGTGTCTCAAGTAATCTTCTCAACTAAATAGCTTGACATGAGAATAAAGCTGCTGTAAGAAATTTAGCCTCAATGGATGATAATGTTACAATTTGTTGCTTTTTTAATGACCATGAAATAGGTCCAGAATACACCATAAATACAAACCGTAATGTGCTTTTTCTATCCTCAATGTCTCCTGCATAATCACTTAAAATTGGAGTAAAAATTTCTTTGTATCTACGCCAAACTCCTACTTGTATCCTTTTGTGACAAGTCAAGCTTTGTACTTGTCAACTTCACTATTTTTTTTAGAGCTTTGTTTTATAAACTGATTTCACGCCAATGGATTTTTGCCCCTTTGAAAGATCTAACAGCTCCCAAGTGTTGTTCTTTTTAATTGATTTGATCTCTTCATCCATGGATTTTCCCATTTTGGTTCTTTAATGGCATCATGAAATGAGAGTGAATCACAATTTGCAAATAAAGCAAGGTTAGCTAGTTAGTCATCATCAGATAACTCCTCTCCACTTATATAATCCATCCAAGCAAGTTGTTTTCTCAATCATGGTTCATGGATGACTGAGTCATTTATGGGTTAAATTTTATTTGAGGGCTATAATTGATGATCAATCTTATTGACTATATCTGAAGGTGGCTCTTGAGCTAAATTCTCAACATTATCTTCAATTCCATTAAAAATAACAAGAATTTGATGTTGTTTTATACCCTCTTTAGTCTATTTCCACGTAGCATTCTCATCAAAGATGACGTCTCTATTAACAATGATCTTCTTGGTAAGTGGGTTGAATAATTTCTAAGCTTTGGATGCTTCACTTACACCCAGGAAGACATATTTTCACCCTTATCATCCAATTTTTTTCTTCTTTCATCAGGGAACATAACTGAAAATTCTAAGATGATCTACGACTGGTTTATGACCACTTCATGCTTCCTCCAGTGTCTTGTTTTTAACTGAAAGATGGGACTCAATTCAAGACATTAATGCTCCAATTTACTGCCTCTGGCTAAAAAGTTTTTGAAATGTTTCCCTTTTTCAGCAGGCTTTTCACCATGTTAAGAATGGTATGATTCTTTCGTTCCGATGCACTATTTTTTTATGGTGTATATGCAGCTGCAAGTTCTTTTCATATGCCATGTTCTGTGAAAAATGTCCCAAATTCCTTTGAACAAAATTTTCCTCCACAATCTGTTTATAGATTTTTTATGGATCTTCCTGCCTCCTTTTTTACTTGCACTTTGAAAATTTTGAATGCATTAAAAGCCTTAGATTTCTCTTACAAAATAATCCAAATTTTTTGTTTATAGTCAGTTATAAAAATAATTAAATATCTTTTACCCCTATTTGAAGTTAGAGTAATTGGGCCACAAATGTTGGAGTGAACCAGATCAAGCACATTCTTTGCCCTTTATGACTTTCCTTATGGAAATTAAGATTGGTGTTGTTTGCTACCAATGCATTCTTCACACACTTCAACTCGAGTAATAATTTTAGGAAGGCTTGTCACCATATTCTTTTGATGAAGAGTTTTTAAGCCACCAAAATTCAAATGGCCTAAGCAGAAATGCCACAACCATAAAGAATCATTGACTTTAGCCTTCAAACAAGTTTGAACACTACTGATCTGCAATGGAAATAGTCTATTTAAACTCATTTGAATGATGGCTATTGCTCCCCTTAAAGGATCATATATCTCACAAGCTCCATTTTTAATAGTTTTAGTATAAACTTTTTCTTGCAATGGACTAGCACTTTGTAAATTACTTTTCAAATCAGAAACATAAAAGACATTAGAAATTGTTTCAATAAATCCATTTCTAAATTGGATTTTAATGTTCCCTTTACCTATAACCTTTACTTTAGAATTATCCCCAAAACTTATAGCAGTGCGAAATTATTCATTCAAATAAAAAATGGACTTACTATCACTCATATGGTTGTTGCAACCGGTGTCCATGTATCAAACTTCTGAGTGATGCTTCATCTCACTTTCATGAATCACCATCAGCAATGTTTCTTCTACTTCCTTTTGTTCAAAAAAATTTGATCTCGACTTCTCTTTATCTTGAGACAACCTGGTACAACATTTGGATCGATAATAACTAAATTTGTGACATCTATAACACTCCATTTTGGATTTATCAAATTGTTGATTCTGTCCTTTTCCTCTGCGTTGACGTATGGAAGAATTATATTCATTTATGTTATATTGATGTTGTCTTCCTCCATTTTTGTTACCTTGATCTCTTCCTTTTTGGCCTTGATCTCTTCCTCGACTAGGTGATGAAATATGATCAGTTGTAGAAGCTTTCAATGCCTGCTCCTCCATGACCTGTTAGATTATTTTATGTTCATAAACTAATGAAGAACCCTGTAACTCTTTAAGAGAAAGATTACCAAGGTCTTTTGATTCTTCGATGGAGCATATCACATAGTTAAATTATGGCATCATCGACCGTAAGATTTTCTTAATAACAATGACTTCCTTCATCTTCTCACCATGAATTCACATTTTGTTAGCAATTGCCATTATACTTGAGAAAAAATCAGAAACTGATTAACCTGGTTTCATTTGCAATGTTTCGAATTTTGATCATAAAGATTGAAATTGCTATCTCTTGGTTCTCGTTGAACTTTGATACTTCTTCTTCATGGAATCCCGAATTTTCTTAGAAGTATCTTTGCTATGAATGGTTTCCAAGATTGAGCGATCAATTGCCTAAAAAAATAATTCTTTACTTTAAGATCCTTCAATTTCATAGCTTCAATTTTTGTCCTCTATGCATCAGACACTACTATGCTAATTGCTAGTTATGTTATGTCATCTGAGACAACTTGCCAATACTCGTTGGATCTCAAGAAGTTCTCCATCAACAGACTCCAATGATCATAATGATCATCAAAGTGAGGAATTATTGGTTGAATGAAAATTCCAGCTGCCATTGCTTGTCTTACTAACACTCACACTCTATTTATTGCTCATTGTTTTTTTGAACAGGCTTGGTCACTCATAGGTTCCTCAAGATTTTTGAGTGCTCTAATACCATTGTTAACTAATAGCTTTTGCAAATACTTTTACTAAAATGAAATAACAACATAAGAAGCAAACATGAACTTCACTTATTATTCATCACAAAACAACCTTATACAGGCAATCATAATAATGGGAAAATAACAAATTTCCATGAAATAGAGAACTACATAACAAATTGCATAAGACTGAGAATTATTACACCCATAAATCGGTTTCTTTTGATTATTGCAGTTTGTGTATAACTACATTTGCCTTTGCCCCTCCTCCTTTGTTCGGGATTGGGATCGACTGTGTAGATTTCACTTCTCACCATAGGAGGTGAGAGGCGCCTGTTAAAACTTAAAACTAGAAACATAGTTTCAAAACATAAATTTATGGGGCACCTATTTTCTGGATTATGGGTTTAGTCCCAATGGACTAAGTTTTAGTGTCTTGATCTGTAAAGTAAAACAGTAAATGGGCCACTTATTTTTATGAATTTTGGACAAAAATAAGTTTCTAAATTTATATGCACTATAAATATGAATGAATTTAATAATACTTAGAAATAAGTTTTTAAACGAATAATCTATTTAAGATTGATTAGTTCAATTATGATTAGAAATAATTTTCTAATTGAATTTAAATTATTAAGCTCTTAAGTTTAATAATAATTAGGAGTGAGTTTCTAATTGAAATAAAAATTCATAATTTAATTTGATTAACTAAATATATAATTAGAAATATGTCTCTAATAAATTAATATATTATATTATTTTAATCATAATTAAAAACATCTAATTTCATCAAATTCATAATCTAATTTGATGGTTTCCATAATTGATTATAAATTAAATAATTATAATTTATTATAATTTGTTTAATAATAACTAAAATTATGATTTTGGGTAAATAACCAAACTTATAATTTCATTATGGTCATAAGATTATTATTATGTTAGTCAAATCATTTATCTTATGATTTTTGGGTTTTATGTGCAACTTCTAATTCTTGAAAATTTATGTTTAAGAAAATGTAGATTATGATTTCTGCGAACTATGACACAGATGAGATGAGTCATCATTAAGTTAGTGCAGTTACTCCAAATGTGATGCTTGCAACAAGAAGATCTAACACAACATGTTATTATGTTAATAACTTAAATCTAGAATTGTATTCCAGAGGTTGTTTGACTTTTGTAGAGATAAAGTGAAGTGTATAACTTTATTCTCAATATTACCACATCTGGAAAGTTAAATATTCAACATTCTCTAAAATTTTGATTTATTTAAACTGAAAACATATAAATGGTTATAGATACTGTTTATGAGAGAAGTTTGAAGAAAAGAATTGATTTGGACTTTATTTCTAATCAATCTTTCAATTGAAATAATTGGAGCAATTATGTATCGAGTTTCAAGGGCTTTATCATAAGAATTATTTGACTATATTCTATGTAGGGTATGTTATATTTAGGCAATGTTCATGTTATATAATCATTATGTATTGAACTAAGTTGCATTGAACCGTATGAGTTATATTCTTTTACGTTTGTCAAGCTTGATATTGTTCAATTTATTAGAAAATATATGAATTGTTAGGTAACAATTCTTCTAGAGTACGATAATTGGTATTCAGTTGTCATATGAATGATGATTGAGAATATACATACTATTTCAATTTTATAGATAATTGATAATTGATCATTCATTAAATATATTTATAACATGACATTAACATGCATGTATAATATTTCTTTCTTTCTGTAGAAACTTTGTGTTTTAATAATGGAAACTGCATCAAAGAATATTATTGTTGAACTCGATAAGGGTGAGAAATTAAGTGGCGATAATTATGAAATCTAGAGTATGAACATGCAATATGTATTGGAGGAGCAAGAGGCTCCAAATTAAACATAACTATGGACATTCCTAAGGAAGGAAATATTATCCAACACAAAAAAGACCGTGGTGTATATGAAATATGGAGGAAAAGAAACTAATTGGCTCATGTTACATTGTTGAGCTACATGAATAATGACATCATGCATGAGTTTTGAAAATATGAAAATGTTAAGGACATATAGTTCGCTTTAGTTGTAAGTTTTGGAGGTACCTTATTGACAAAAATGGGGTCACTCACTATTAAGTTTGACATAAATAAGAAATGATCGAGCCATACAATGCAAAAGCATTTGAGGAATATGTCAAATATAATAAGTGAATTATGCGACATTGGTCATGAATTATCATATAAGTAGTAAGTACAAATCGTGATTTGTTTGTTACCACAGAGTTACGATCATATAAAGATGCATATAACTCACAATGAGAGCATCAAGATGATGGAAGATGCTACAAGGCATCTCATATTAGAAGAAAAATATGTTGAAGCTTTAAATATGTCCTCCAAGGTATATATAATTAGTTTTAGACCACATGGAGCTATAAATTAGAAGAATAAGCATCAAAGGCCCAAATGGAAAAAGGGTAAGAAGCATACCCACTATACTTGTGATTTTAAAAGGCAAAGTGGAACTAGTATGTAAAAGGAAAACATCCTTTTAAAAGCATTAGAACATGAAAAAGTCAAGTGCTTTAATTATGGTAATAAGGGTCACTTGACTCATGATTATAATGAGGGAAAAAGGTATAATCTTATTATAGAGACATGTATTTTATGAATGTCTCTTGTTATGTTTTTTTTAACTAAATCATATCCTTTGTGGATAGAAAACTCGGTAACAACTAATCATGTAGCAAAAGATAGTGATGCCTTTATGGAATTATAGAAAGTCACATATAAAAAATGATTGATTTATATAGGAGACAACTCAAAGGTTGTTGTACAAGGGATTAGAACTTATAAATTAGACATGTTTGGTGGTCGATCCTTAATCTCACTTAAAGTGTTGTTTGCTCCAAAGATTTGTAGGAATCTTATTGTTATGTTAATATTAATAAGTCTTATTTTTAATGTAAATTGCCTAAGTGGTGATATGGATTTATATATTGGAATCATTTATTATGGTTATAGATTTATGTTGGATGGCGTATTATTCTAGATTTTGTTTATTCAAAAAATAACATAAGTTATTCCTTGATTACATCACCTAGTAATTCTAACAATGATACAACTTTGTTGCATGCTAGGCTATGTCATATTGGTCAAAATCGAATGAGTTGATTAGCAAAAGAAGTCCTCTTAAATGATTTACATTAATTAAATTTATCTACATGTAACATTTTCTAGCTAGTAAAATGGCAAGAAAGCCATTTGGAAAGAAAATATAAGCTTTATATCCATTGCAATTGATTCATTTTGACATTGTGATCTAATGTATGTAAGGGCACAATATGGGGCTACATACTTCATCACTTTTATAAATGACTATTTTTAGTATGGTCATGTCTATTTTATTCTTATAAAGTAGAATCATTAAATTATTTTTAAAAGTATATAAATTTATTAGAGAATCAATTATATAAGAAAATAAAAGGATTAAGGAATGATCGAGGCATGAATACTTTTATGATAAGTTTAAGATGTTGTGTGATGAAAAAGGAATAGAAAGATAGTTAAATATTTTTCAAACCCCACAAAAAAATGGTGTTGCGAAAAGATGTAACATAATGTTAACTGAAATAGTTAGGTTTATGATAGAACAAGAAAATTTACCAATCACCTATTGGGATGATGCATTGCTAACATCCATTTATGTATTTAATCAATTACCCACAAATTTAATTACAAACACTCTCTATGAGTTATGAATAAGAATAAGACCATGGGCCATGCTACCTACATTTATGATCTCTTTCACAAAGATGAGAAACTAGGACCAAAAGGAGAGAAAAGTATCTTTATTAGATAATCTAAATGCTCAAATGATATGTGTTCATAGGTGAACAAGGTAATAAAGGTGTAATTGAATTTGAATAATGAGATGTCAAGTTTTTAGAAAGTGACTTTTTAAGGTAGGGCTAAATAGGAAAAGACTTATTTCTAAATGAGACCCTTAATTAGAATGATTCCATTATAGAGAATCATGAAGAGGGACTTTTTCTGAGTGGGAGTAGTGTAGTACTTGAAAATTTTGACTCAAGGACAATTAAGGTTACAACCCACTGAAAGCTTACCAATTATGTCTGACTCAAGTGGGAGTAATTAAGATATTTTATGTCTGACTCAAGTGGGAGTAATCAAGATACTCATAAATATTTTCTTATGAACCACATTTATTCCAAATTAATTATGGAATAATTCCACAACTTCATTTTGAAGTAGAAGGGGAAATTTACATGCCTATCCTATAAGAAGATGATGAGCTACGGAATGTACATGAGGCTCTTACCGATCCTGCTAAAAAAGAATGGATGAAAGCAATGAAAGAAGAAATGACTTCTTTTAGGTCGAATCAAGTATAGGACTTAGTTGATCTCCCTAATGGATAAAAAGTTATTGGGACCCAATAGGTCCTCAAAATAACTTTAAACGTTGATGACAATATCAAAAGATACAAAGCATGTGTCATGGTGAAAGGATATACATAATAAAAGGGAATTGATTATGATAAGACATTTTTACCTATTGAATGTTTGCTTCAATTGATATTAGCTATAGTAACCAGATTGGATCTTGACATAACTAAATGAATGTAAAGACTACTTTTCTAAATATAGAATTAGAAGAAGAAATCTATTAGATTAACCTGTAGGTTTCATTGGAATAAGCCAAGAACATAAAGCGTGTTGATTATTAAAATCAATTTATGGTTTAAAGTAGTCTTAAAGGTAGTGATACGTTTACTTTCATAATATAATCATTTCATATGATTTTCATATGCTTAGTGAAGATTATTATGTGTATATTAAGAGATCCAAAGATAAATTTGCAATTTTATTTTTATATAGATGATATTTTGATTATTTATAATGACTGTTAGTTTGTTAAGTAAATTAAAGATTGGATGTCATCTAAATTTGAGATTAAAGACACGGGTGAAGTTGTATATATTCTTCTAGCTAAGATTTTAAGAGATTGTTCAAAGAGATTATTGTTACTTTCTTAAGTGACTTGTATTTAAAAGATTTTAGAATGATTTGTATGTAAGATTGTTAACCAATTGATAATTTTATTGCTAAAGGTGAAGATCTTAGCAAAAAGTTTTGTCCAGCTATACCACAACAAAGGGAACAAATTAAGAAAGTTCCTTATTCAAGTGCAGTTGAAAGTTTTTATATGATATGATGTGTATAAGGCTAGATATTAGTTATGTTATTAAAATGGTAGCAGATATCAATCAAATATAGGACAAACACATTGAAAAGTAGTAAAGAGAATATTAAGGTATCTAAAAGGTACTATTAGTTGTGCATTATGTTATTAAGGCAATGACGTATGTGTATAATGGTATATAGATACAAATTAGGGAGGAGATTTAGATGACAGAAAATATACCTCCCAATTCATTTTCTCACTCAATAATGAAAAGTAAGAAACAATCATGTGTTTCCTTATCCACAATAAAAGCTAAATTTATACTATTTTCAATACAAGAATTGTGCGGCTTAGACAATTCTTTGCTAGTTTGGAAGTCACTCAAGGTAAGATTGATCCAATAATAGTCAACTGTGATAATCAAGTAACAATTACTTATACTATAGACCCTAAATTTCATTGTAAAACCATGCATATAGGTATCAAGCACAATTATGTGAAAGACATAGTTACACAAGGAGAAGTGAGCATTAAGTATGTATCTACATGACAAATGATAGTAGACCTAATGATAAAACCAATTTCCTAAGATACATACATTAGACATATGAAGTCACGAGGATTCCATAGATAATAAAATATAATTAATTAATATTTATCCATTTATGTTCATTTAATATATTATCATGTATAAATACAAATATGAGTTGACATTGTTTATTAAATAATAAGCATTACTTAGTACTTGATTCTAAAATATATTTACTTTATATGATAAAATTTTCATATGAATCAAAGACTACGTTAGATAGATAAAAGATTTGCCTTCTCACCCATGCAATCACTTCTAATATTTGTGATGGCTAGAGATGAGGCAAGTTTTAAGTTTATTATCAAAGGGATAATTAAAAGCTAAAGTAAGAAACATAAACCGTGAATGCTAGTTTAGATGATAAGTCAAAAGGAAATTGGTTTGGAGTGATCATATGATCATAATATCTATCTTGAGTTTCCTGATGAGAGTTTAGAAAGATGAATTTAAGAGTAGCTAGTTGAACTTAGGTTAAACATTAAGTATGTTTGAACCAATATCTTCATTGTATTGTATTTATAAAAGACATGTGCTCCAAATTGATAGGAGTTAATATTATAGCACATAACTCTTACCATGTGTTCAAAAACAGCCATAAAAGGGGATTAATGTAAGTAATGAGATCTTAACTTACCTTACGTGAGACCTTACAAGCTCAGAGAGCCTCATTGTATACCCTCATGACTCTTATTTAATTCTTAAGAATTGAATTTAAGTTTGTAACTTTATAATGTTACCAGAAAGTTATGTTTGATATGATCTTATGGGATGATTATAGGAAAAAAATTTTAATTTAATTTAAGAGAATTTAGAACAAAGAAAGGTTATTTTGATTAGTAACTCCCATAATTATATACTTAAAGGTGGCCGCCAACTCTTAGCAAGAAAAATGAAAACATGTATGATATAATGAAATAAATGAGATCACAAGAGATTAAAATGCAAGATATGACTTAAGGTATAACATATAACATCTACCCAAAGATTGATTTATTAATGAAGACATCATATATTCCTAATAAATATATGACAATGAGAGTCCATCATATGTTAGTTGTATGGTTTATTGGACAAGTACGAGAACCTGTAGAAATCTTATTAATTAAATTCATCATGTGTGAGTTGGAGATAATAACAAAAGGACATACCTATTAAGTTTTGGGTGTGATCTTTTGATTCTTAACTATTAAAGAAAA
>JANIIA010008508.1:0-13895 GCA_027478495.1 Erythroxylum alaternifolium | reverse complement strand
CGGTTCTAATCTCTCTTGTTTTTTTAATCTATTCTAGCTTCTGATGGCAGTAGAGCCGCTTCTCTCTTAAAGAACAACGCAAACCTTATTCGATCGAGTGTTGCTATCTTGGTGTTGCAAAAAACAAAAAAACTTCTAGGTAGAGAAGTAACGAGACAAGAAAAAAAAACAAATCGTGTATAATATAGACAAATAAGTCATGAGCCTAGTATAATATAACAAGAAACGTAGCATATCCAAATTCATGATGTGTAAATATTCATATAATTATGCACAAATAATCAATAGCCAAAGTTTAACACAGATTTTGACATCTTGATGTTAGCATACATATATAAAACAAAATACATGCTCTAATACCAATGTAAGAATAATTAAGATAGAACATAATCACATGGATCATGTTAAATAGGATCTTTGCATATGCGTACAAAACAAAAATCACGTACTTGGATTATTGTTGTAGTTCCACTAGTTAAAGAAAACTTTACTGCAGACAATCTTTAACCATCTTCTTTGTGTGAAAGCTATAATAAAGAAGAGACACAGAGAAGTTTTTTATTTTTCTGTACATTGGTTTTAAATTCAAAAACCTTAACTACCTTTTGTAGTTATTTAAAGAATAATAACCATAGTACCCCTTAAAGGTGTATATGATTTATTAGGTTATTTAAGAGGAGAGTGATCGGACGGAAACGGAGTGTACTAACCCGTACGAACATTGAGACCATCGCAGTTCTTCAATAAGATTAGCCACTGGGAGCTGTCAATCACCGGAGTGACGGTATAGGGTTTGATCATGAAGTCATCAGAGCTGTCTTAGGCAGTGATGGGTTTGAGGACAGATTCATTTTGGTGGGTTTTCTTCTTGTGCTTTCTCTTCTCTAAATGAGAAACATCCATTTCATATATGGTTGTGTAAGGTCAATGTCTTCAGGGTTTTGAAGGTAGGAGACGACTTGAACACAAAAGGGGTTTTCGTTGGAGAAAGGAAAATGCTTGCAAAGAGGAATCTTCTGAGTATGGTGATAGAAACTAACTTCAAGAGATTCGCACTGAACAGTAGAAGACAGACTCGTCAAATGATAGATAGTGATAACCCGAAACAAAAAAGAGAAACAGAGCGTTTTTGTTGTTAATGTAGAGGATTAGTGTTTTTATTTTTGTTTTTGTTTTTGTTTTCTTTCTAATTTTCATTTCCCTCATAATAATTTGGTGACGATTTTAAACATTGTGGTCGACGATTTCAAATCATTACTTACTTTTAGCGACAATTCTGAAAAAGTAGGAAAAAAACATAACTAGATTCTACCTTGTTGTAGTGACTTTTTGCTACAATCATTAAATTCGTCACTAAAAATTGAATTTTTAGTGACAATTACCAAAATTGTCACCAAAGGCTTAACATTTTGCGATGAAATTGATAAAACATCGTAAAAGGTTGTTTCTTTTTCAATGATTCATGTAAATCGTCGTAAAAGATATTCCTTTAGCGACGATTCATTAAAATGTCACTAAAAGTTTGACCTTTGGTGACAAATTTAGAAATCATGGTCAAAAGCTAACCTTTAATGATGATTTTCAAATCTTCACTAAAAAAAACATGGCTAAAAGTCAGTTTTGTTATAGTGTAGCTTAACTTGTATGATCATACAAATAAACATCTTTATTTCTTTACAAAATATAAAATATGACTTAAACTATTTTATTATGTATGTGCGCTCATGATTATATCAAATCAATTTTGATTATAAATTTTCATTCTTTGATTAATAAATGATAAATGTGTGATATAAACTCAAGTGTTTTTTCCCAACACCTATACTAATAAGCTTTAGATTAACTGCTTTCTTAGACATGCTCTACTTAATCCAGTACCTTTTTTATCATAGAAAATAAGTTAAGGTAATGCATCTCTAATAGGTATAGGTAAATTTGTAAACTATCGGACCTCCACATACCCTACGCCTCAGCGAGAGTTTAACTGGGTGTTGATGATGATGATGAATAAGTAACAAGATTAGCCATATACTTCATAATATGACATCAAAATATCTAATGGTCTAAATGAAATGACCCATCCTGGAGTTCCCCTTCTGGAACTTGAGTTGAGCCCTCCTGGTGACCTCACAGTTGTAACATCCCACTAACATAGAGTATACACCAGAGCATCCAGAGGACATTCTAGTACATACCCTATGATAATGGTATGTTAGAGCAATCGCTTTCACTTATATGACATCATACAGAATAACACAATACTTAAAATCTCAACTCCTCATTCATTCATTAACAAAATTTACATTATAATAGTACTTTCATTTAAACATATATTTACATCATCAAAGTATCTAAGAGTTTACTACTCTTTATATAAAAGAACTACATAAAATGAGAACTACATATACATAATCTATAACTCCTCAGATGTCAGCTGACCTAGTACTAGTCTGTCTTAGAAACTATGTCTCCTCTCTCCTACCTGAAAAGCCACGTTGCAATTTTTGATGAGTTTTGCTAACTCAGTGAGTGAACCATCATTGATGTGCTCACTCATGGAAAATACACAAATATCTCACATCCAATCATATTCACAACATTTCTCATCTTAATAAGACATAATGAATGTCACACATTTCATATACTCTTTTAGATCACGTATATCCCAATCAATCACAGTATCAACAAATAATTAAATATAGCGTATCACTTTATCATTACAATTTCATAAATGGATTCATAATCATATATGCACAAATGAAGATACATATGAGACTCCACATTCGTTGTTATTTTGTTGTGACTAAGTGCCTTTCACTATCCCGTATCCCTCGTGGATGTCGGGCTCATTCAGATACAGATACTGTCCTGTACCCATTGTGGATACCAGGCTCATTAATCTCAGATCTAGGCTCTATGTGTAGATTTATAGGCTTTAAACTCTTTCAGACCGGCCACTCAGGTCACAACGTATTTATCTGATCATGCATTTAATGTGATGCATTAAATCAAAAAATATGCCATCAAAAACATTTATTCATGATGCACAGTTAGAATCTCATGTTCATCAGACATAAGTTTGGCATTCAACACATATGTTGTGTATTCAGATATCTTTTAGAGTCATATGCAAATAGAACACTTGCAATACATTCCTAAATATCAAACTTCTTAGACTATTAATGTCCAAAATTATCATAAATAGATTATTAACAGTTCAATAATTGGGAGTTAAACAAAAATAGATCAATCATAGTGAGAACATCTAGGTTACTCATAGTATGCTCCGAAGTATGCAATTGCCTGGATGGTTCCGCAATGTCAGGATGATGGCATTTAACTTAAGCATCTAAACACACATACATTGTACACATTACTAAAGTGATCAAACAGATACATATCCAATTATGCATATATATATGTGCCATGTTCAATGCATACTCAATGACTTTTCTGGGTATGTTTCCTTAATCACAATTCATAATCGTTTAAACATCGTCATTTGCATATGCCTTGTTTACACTTAGGTTTACACCTCAATTAACTTGATTATCTTAAGTTCATCAATCAATCATTCAACTCACTTATTCATCATCTAATTAGGTTCATTTCAAGCCTAAATGCATCATAGGATAGTATCTTGTCTCAAACATCACTTAAAAGACAACATTTTGTATTCAAAACTTACCCACAATCGTGATAGAACCAAATGCAACAGGCCACAATCGTGCACTAATTGTCACGATCATGACAGAACCAAAACAATCAGGCCACGATCGTGAACTGAAGGCCACAATTGTGCCCTACATGTTTTCTCCCAATTCTCCACGAATTTATCAAACTTAGACATATCATTTACACTTCCAATTTTCCAGAATTCATAGTCATTATGCAACCTCGTTTAGACTTGAATCATACTCTAATTCTACATCAAAAATAGCTCACAAATCATGGTCTTTTCATGCTTCAAAATCAAACCAAAAACTAACTTACCTTATCATGCATATGGTCCCAATCCTTTCTCAGTTCAAGAACACTACATTGATATATTTGTTTAGCATAAACTTACTTTCATTATACATCAAATTCTAGTCGAATTCATCTATAAATCAACCCATAATGCCATGGTTTTTATAGTCCGATAACAAGCATAAAAACATCCAATTTCATTCAACACATTTCTAGCACACTTCATTATCAAAATCTCATTCATTTTACTCCAATTCAATAATCATTCTCATACCATTTAACAAACCATAAAGATCAAATTTCCACTTACTTATTAGGCTTTCAATTTAGCTCAAAACTTGAGATTAATCTATCCCTCCAAGCAAGAAAAAATCAACACAAACTTAAGGTAAAATTAAGTTGATTTTTAGCAGCAAGATGGAAGTAACATTCAACTAGTTTCTTGGCTATTTTATGAAAGATTAAGGTGTGAATTTCATGTGATAATTTGGATGGGGTTCAAGAAAATTATAGAGAAAAGGGAAGAACAAATTTTGGTGGTGAAGAAAAATGAAGGAACCAGTAGAAACTTTGCTTCATCACATGCTAAGTGTCTTCATTAAACTAACACATATGTTACAAGGCATGCCTCCCATTTGTCTCTCCTTAAGATGCTACCATTAGTCACTAGTTAATCAATCCATATATCTCTTAATTATTGGTCCACTTGTCACGCATTAATTGATCCATTTTTCAATTGGTTACTAGTCCATTTGTCACTCATTAATCTATGTAAAATGTCACTCAATTATAGGCTTAATCACCCTAATTTTTCATGTATCAATTTATCCTACTACTAGGCATTTTTCGTAGCCCAAATGTACATATTAATTTATTAATCTCCTAATTAATCACATTTAATTCCAAATCACTAATTGGAATCCAATCAAACCAAAATTTAAGACATAGCAATTTATAATTCACATCATTGTCGTTTTAAATCTTACATATGTCGGGACATGTCAATTAAGTGCATATGCTAGCTTGTAATGTGTACAAATTTCAATATTCGTGTGTGTATGCTATTGTTATGCATGTCAATGTAATGCATTTCATAAATTCCCAAATCTCTTACTTAAGCAAAATAGTCTAGGGTTGAACCTTACACATGGTTTGGAAACTGGATATTACAATTCTCCCCCTTAATAAATTTTGTCCTCAAAATTCTTACTTGATCAATCAAATATGTAGGGTACTGATTCCTTATGTGGACCTCTGTTTCCCATGTGGCTTCCTCACTGGAATGATTTATCTAAAGGACTTTCACCAATGGAATCACTCAGTTCCTCAATTGCTTATTCTGATAGCTAATTATCTTAACCGGTTCCTCAACATAATTAAGATTACTTGCAATTTCAATTTCCTGATTCGGTAACACATGAGTAAGATCAAATCGATATCTCCTAAGCATACTAACATAGAACACATTATGTATCTAAGCCATTTTGGAAGGTAGTGCTAACTTATAGGCCAATGGTCCAACTCTCTTAATAATCTCATATGGACCAATGTATCTAGGGCTGAGCTTGTCCTTTTTACTAAATCTCAACACTCCTCGCCAAGGCGATACTCTCAGAAATACTTTATTCCTTACTTGATACTTCATATCCCTTCGGTGCTGATCCACATAACTCTTCTGTCTGTCTTATGCCACTTTAATTCTATTACGAATCAGTTTCACCTTATCCACAATGTTTTGAATCAATTCTAGGCCTTCAACAATCCTTAGACCCTCTTCATCCCAATATAAAGGTGAACAACACGTTATGCCGTATAATGTCCCTTATAGTGCCATACCGATACTACTGTGATATTGTTTGTTATAAGCAAATTTAATTAGAGCCATATACTAATCTCATACTCCTTGAAACTTTAATACACAAGCCCTTAACATATCCTCAATAGTCTTAAATGTCCTCTCACTTTGTCCGTTTGTTTGAGGATGAAATGCAATATTGAAGTTTAAATTCGTACCTAAAGTTGTCTATAAACTTCCCCAAAATCTTGAAGTAAATCTAGGATCCCTGTCCGATACAATAGACACTAAGATCCTTTGTAATCTTACTACTTCATTTACATATCTTCGAGCTAACTAATACAGTGTATTGTTCTCCCTCACTGGTAAGAAATGAGTTGACTTTGTCAATCAGTCCATAATAAACCAAATAGCATCATGTTGCCTCATAGTCCTCGATAAATTTATTATAAAATCCATAGTGATTCGTTTCCATTTCCATTTTGGAATCTGTAATGACTGTAACTTACCAACTAGAGCCTAATGTTCTGCCTTAATCTAGTGGCAAGTAAAACTCCACATTGTCAACCACTTGTCTTTTCATCCCTGGCCACCAAAAATGTTGTTTCAACATGTTATAAATTTTGGTAGTACTAGGATGCATAACATAAGCTGCTACATGTGCTTCCTCTAAAATTTTCTTTCTCAGATTATCTACATCGGGTACATATAGTCTCTATTTGAACCACAATGTATCATTTCTTAATTCAAACTTAGAAATTGGATTCACTTTCAACTTCTCAATAAGCTTCATTAATTATGGATCTCTACTCTGAGCCTTTCTGATTCTTTCATGTAAAATTGGTCTGAGTTTCAATGTAGCCAAAAAAACTTCATCTTACCCCAAATTCAAGTCAACATTTAATGCTTTCAAGTGCACTAGGTTAGGCAACCTCGATAACTGTACTTGAGCTACACTGTTATTGGATTTTCTACTTAATGCATCAGCTACCACATTAGCTTTTTTAGGATGATACTTAATTGCACAATCATAGCCCTTCAACAGTTCTAGACATCTTCTCTGTCTCAAATTTAATTCCTTTTAACTTAATAAGTATTTCAAACTTTTATGATCAGTGAATACCTGAAAAGTTTCACCATATAAATAGTGTCTCCAAATTTTCAAAGCAAATATTACAGCAGCAAGCTCTAAATCATACATTGGATAATTAAATTCGTAAGACCTCAACTATCTTGATGCATATGTTATTACTTTGCCATACTGCATCAGAACACATCTTAACCCCTAGTATGAAGCATCACTATACACTACATATCCTCCTGATCCAGATAGAATAGCTACAACCTATGCTATAGTTAACCGATGCTTTAGCTCCTTAAAACTTATCTGACAATCATCATTCCATCTGAAAGGCACATTCTCCCTCAAAATTTTTGTCAAAGGGGTTGAGATCAGTGAAAACCCCTTGAAAAACCTTCAGTAATATCTGGCTAGTCTAAGGAAACTCCAAATCTCAGTCACTTTTCTCGGAGCTTCTTATGTCATCACTGCTTCTATTGTCTTTGAGTCTACTTGTATGCCTTGTCCAGACATGATATGACCTAAAAATACTACTTAATCAAGCCAAAATTCACACATACTGAACTTGGCATATAACTGTTTCTCCCTCATTATCTGTAGAACCAACCTCAAATGCTTTGAATATTCTTCTCTACACTTAGAATACACCAAAATGTCATCGATAAACACAATTAAAAACCATCTAAATAAGGTTGAAATACCTTATTCATCAGGACCATAAAAGTTTTTGGGGGTATTATTCAATCCAAACTACATCACCAAAAACTCGAAGTGCCCATATCTTGTTCTAAATGCACTTTTAGGTATATTAGCTTCAACTATCTTTAACTGATAGTACCCAAATCTCAATTCTAACTTAGTGAATCCCTAAGCTCCCTACAACTGATCAAGCAAATAATCTATCCTCGATAAAGGATAATTGTTCTTCACTGTTACTCGATTCAACTATCTGTAATCAATACTTAACCTCAAAGTTCCATCCTTCTTCTTTACAAACAATACCGGAGCTTCCCAAGGTGATACACTGGGCCTAATAATTTCTAATGATTCCTATAATTGGGTTTTAAGATCATATCTCCTTTCTCTACTATCTGGGATTATCGGAGGAATTTGTGTAAAGTCAGGTACAGGAGACTCTGTATTGGCTCCTATAGACTTTATATCAGCTGACTATCCAACTTGATCTCCTATAGTGGATAACCTATAACAAAAATTAACTGTGATCACTATACGAATCTCTCATTATATGTTATGTCTAATTGTCCTTATATGCCCCTATGGATGCCAAACCATGCTCTGATACCGAAATCGTAACACCCCACTACCATTGAGTATACACCTGAACATCTAGAGGACATTCCAGTATATACCTTATGATAATGGTATGTTAGAGAAATCACTTTCACTTATATGGCATCATACAGAATAACACAATACTTAAAAACTCAACTCCTCATTTCATTCATTAACAAAATTTACATTGTAGTAGTACTTTCATTTAAACATATATTTACATCATCAAAGTATCTAAGATTTTACTATTCTTTATATAAAAGAACTACATGAAATGAGAACTACATATACACAATCTATAACTCCTCAGATGTTAGCTAACCAACCTTTGAGCCATTCTTTAGTCCAAAATCAATAGTTCTAGTCTGTCTTAGAAACTATGTCTCCTCTTTCGTACCTGAAAAGCCACATTGTAATTTTTGATGAGTTTTGTGAACTCAGTGAGTGAACCATCATTGATGTGCTCAATCATGGAAAATACATAAATATCTCAAATCCAATCATATTCACAACATTTCTCAACTCAATAAGACATAATGAATGTCACACATTTCATATACTCTTTCAGATCATATATATCCCAATCAACAAATACTCAAATATAGCATATCATTTTATCATCACAATTTCATAAACAGATTCATAATCATATATGTATAAATGAAGGTGCATATGATGCATATGAGACTCCACATTTCTTGTTATTTTGTTGCGACTAAGCACCTTTCACTGTCCCGTATCCCTTGTAGATATTGAGGTCGTTCAGATACAGATACTATCCCATACTCATTGTGGATACAGGGCCCATTATTCACAGATTCAGGCTCTACGTGCAAATTTTTGACCTTTAAGCTCTTTCAGACTGGCCACTCCATTCACAACCTATTTATCTGATCATGAATTTAATGTGATGCATAAAATCACAAAATAAGCCATCAAAAACACTTATTCATGATGCACAGTCAGAACATCATGTTCATCAGACCTAAGTTTGGCATTCAACTTGTATGTTAAGTATTTAGATATCTTTTAGAATCATATGCAAATAGAACACTTCTAATACATTCCCAAATATCAAAGTCCTCAGACTATTAATGTCCGAAATTATCACAAACAAATTATTAACAGTTCAATAATTAGAAGTTAAACAGAAATAAATCAATCCTAGTGAGAACATCTAGGTTACTTATAGTACTCTCCGAATTATACTATTCCCTGGATGGTCCGACAATGTTAGGAGGATGGTGTTCGAGTTAAGCTTCTAAATACACATACATTATACACATTACTAAAGTGATTAAACAAATACATATTCAATTATGCACATATATATGTGCCATGTTCAACGCATGCTTAATGACTTTCCTAGGTATGTATCCTTAATCATAATTCATAATTGTTTAAACATCATCATTTGGATATTTCTTGTTTACACTAGGTTTAAAACTCAATTAACTTGATTATCTTAAGTTCATCAATCAATCATTCAACCAACTTATTCAACATCCAATTAGGTTCATTTTAAGCCTAATGTGTCATAGGATAGTATCTTGTCTCAAACATCACTTAAAAAATAACATTTTAAGTTCAAACCTTACCCATGATCATGGTGGACATTGCCACAATCGTGATATAACCAAATGCAATAGGCCACGATCGTGAAAGAACAAAAATAATCAGGCCATGATTGTGTACTGAAAGCCACAATAGTGCCCTGTATGTTTTCTCACAATTCTCCACGAATTTATCAAACTTAGACACATCATTTACACTTCCAATTTTCCAGAATTCATACTCATTATGCAACCTCATTTAGACTTAAGTTATACTCCAATTATTCATCAAAGTTCATAAACCATGGTCTTTTCATGCTTCAAAATCAAACCAAAAACTAACTCACCTTATCATGCATATGGTCCTAATCCTTTCTTAATTCAAGAACGCTACATTGACATTTTTGTTTAGCATAAACTAACTCTCATTATCCATCAAATTCTAGTCCAATTTATCTATAAATCAACCTATAATGCCATGGTTTTTACACTACAAGAACAAGCATAAAAACATTCAAGTTCATTCAACACATTTCCAACACACTTCATCATCAAAATCTCATTCATTTCACTCCAATTCAAGCATCATTTTCATACCATTTAACATGCCATAAAGATTAAATTGCCACTTACTTGCTAGCCTTTCAATCTAGCTCAAAACTTGAGATTAACCTATCCCTCCAAGCAAGCAAAAATCAACACAAACTAAAGGTGAAAACAAATTGATTTTTAGCAGCAAGATAGAAATAACGTTCAGCTAGTTTCTTGGATATTTTATGAAGGATTAAGGTGTGAATTTCATATGATAATTTAGCTAGGGTATAAACAAATTATAGAGAAAAGGTAAGAACAAATTTCAGTGGTGAAGAAAAATAAAGGAACCAGCAGAAACTTTGTTTCATCATATGCGAATTACCTTCATTAAACTAAGACGTATGTTACATGGCATGCCTTCCATTTGTCTTCTTAATAAGCTGCCACTAATCTCCTTAAGATGATGCCATTAGTCACCAATTAATCATTCCATATGTTTCCTAATCATTGGTCCACTTGTCACATAATAATTGGTCCATTTGTCAATTAATTACCAGTCTATTTTTCACTCATTAGTCTATGCCAAATGTCACTCATTTATAGGCTTACTCACCCTATTTTTCATGTATCAATTTATCCTACCACTAGGCATTTTTCCTAGTCCAAATGTACATATTAATTTATCAATCTCCCAATTAATCACATTTAATTCCAAATCATTAATTGGAATCCAATCAAACCAAAATTCAAGACATAACAATTCAAAGTTCACATCATAGTCATTTTAAATCTTACGTACCCCGGGACATGTCAATTGAGTGCATATGTTACCTTGTAATGTGTACAAATATCAATATTCGTATGTGTATGCTAATGTTATGCATATCAATGTAATGCATTTCATAAATTCCCAAAGCTCTTACTTAAGTGAAATAGTTTAAGGTTGAATCCTACATATGTTTCGAAAATCGGATATTACAACAGTAGCCCTCCAATTGAAATCTAACTCAATTAAAGGGTTCCCGTAAAGTCAAGTCGTTTAACTATTAAAAACTTTTTATACTTTAACTTTTACAAGTGTGGAAAATAATGGAAATTGTTTTCAAAATGTAAAAATTTTGACATCATAACGACTGTGTTTCTAAGATTCACAAATCTCAAAAACCTGCATAACACATTTTAAAACACTTTTATATTCACACAAATTTCTCAACTACAAATTATAGACTTCAAGTCCACTTATAAGAAACCCCGAACAAATAATTATCAAAATTTTAAAAACATCGTTGAGGATCAAAGCCCTCGTAGTTCATTAAGAAAAGATATTTATAGTTCCACTAATATTAATAAGATCACACTTTTGAACTCCTTCCAAAATAACCTAAAACATATCACATACATAGAAAAAATAACACAAACATAGCAACACCAGATGATACAACTAATTTTGAGGTGAATCCCAATTACTGTAACACATGTACACATACCTAGGGTGGTTTGCTTAAAAACATAAAAATAAGGATGAGCTAAACGAGCTTAGTTAGTGTAATCAGTTTACAAGAAAATTGAACCTTTCATAACAATATAACTGCAATATTCCATAAAATCATAAAGCTCATGGTAAAACATTTTCCATTACAATTTATTCGTGCATCATCAAATATGATAATAACATAATATTTCGTAAAACACAATTTCAATTGTTTTAAAACTATTTTGAAATGCTTTTTGAAATTAAACTCATCATAAAAAAGTTTCCATTTTCCATTTCCTTAATTAATAAATGGTGATGGCAATAAGTTTTCTAAAAACTTTAATACTGAAAAATAAGCTAACCACTATCATTGGTACCATATGGTTCCTCTCAAATCACTTGTAATGTAAATAGTGGCGGCATTACTATTTTCATGACTTTCCTTTCTCAACATAGCCCATTATAAGATTTTACCATATGATATACTAGGTATAACGTCATGCAACTAGTTCTATATTGCTTACCTACGACTGGTTAATCATTATTTATGGAGTTGTTTCTGCATCGCTTACCCGTAACAAGTCATAGAGCTGGTTCTACATCGCCTACCTATGACTGATTAACCACTATTTATGGAGCTGGTTCTACATTGCTTCCCTTTAATAAGTTAATTGTTATAAATATACCAATATAATAACATGTAGAAAGCCTAACGCTATACCATAGGTAAAAGCAACTCTTACATTTATAACTCATCTTTATTTTCTACATTATATATAGGAGGATTCATAATTGAATTATTTTAATGTAACTCCTAATCATACAAGATTTAACTTTTAATTTAAAACTCATATATTGTTAAAGCATACACTTATGCGAGCAATATTCGCTTCTAAAATATCATTTACATAAAATTCAGTATAAGTATTCATCTTATGATCAAATGAAAACCATTTTCATAAGTTCAACTTAAAGAACACTCATATGTCATCAATTCTTTTACAAAGAATTAAGTCATAGAAAATAGTTAAAATACACATACTATTTTGCAAACTTATCATTAAGCACACTCACACGTTCGGTGCCTCTCCTTTACCTACACAAAATGCATTTTGCTTAGGCATTTATTCCCAATAGTAAATAAGGCATTAAAACTATAAATTTATTTTGACCGAATTTAAGATTTGTATCTAATAGTATAACACGCATCCCAATTATATTTTTACTTTCTTTCGTAAACTAACCTATTGACACTGTTTTCAAATCTAACTTTAAAAGTCTCTTAAATATCATATTTTATCCATTCTAACTTATCAATTCCTTCAAAATACAATCTCACCTAATTTAATTCACCATATCATAATCATACATGATAAGTCATGTTTATGACCCATGTTAATAATCCATACCTCCACTTGTTCCTTAATTTTCATATAGAAAACGTTCAAATTAGGTTTTGAGGTCTTCTAGACATTTGTTCCCCTATGTCTCTATTTTCTATATCATTAAAAGTAGGCCATTTCAACTTATAAATCGTTAAAAATGTACCAAATATCATAAGCTGTTTCAACAGAGGGGCAGTATCAGTTACCATTTTAAATCTCAAATTTCAATATCATTCATCCCGAATTACGTATAGGTTTCTTCTAGAGATTTTTATTAATATGTCGTAGGATTCAGCTCCAAATCAGAATCATCCAATTTGGAAACTTACCACTTTTTCCTCCAATCTTTTGATTATTTGATGAATTCTTCAAGATTTCTCCAAATCACCATCAAATTCCTTTAAAAATGACTACACTCTTCTTCCTCTCTCTTTGGTCAATGTTCCCCCTTATCTTCTCTTCTTTTTCCTTTATTTTTCTCTCTTACGTTACTCTTTTATCACTCTCATGTTTATGTTGAAAGAAAGAAGCAAAATTTCTTATGTTTTGCTTTTTAAACTCATTTAATGGATTACACATGTCACTTACTATTTGTCATCACTAATGACTCATCAAACACATGTCATCATCTCATTGGTCATCTCTAATGACTCATAAATCCACTAATATTATGTAAAAAAGATCAAATTTCCTTTAATGCATTTAATTC
This sequence comes from Erythroxylum alaternifolium, assembly GCA_027478495.1. Classification (NCBI taxonomy): domain Eukaryota; kingdom Viridiplantae; phylum Streptophyta; class Magnoliopsida; order Malpighiales; family Erythroxylaceae; genus Erythroxylum; species Erythroxylum alaternifolium. Next base: position 102 of record JANIIA010008508.1, on the reverse strand, counting down.
ACCAACTAACTAAATTAAATCCCAAAAATATTCCACAATCATCTTATTTTCAAATTGACCATGAAATACTCTAATTAGGGTTAATACTTATTGATTGGATGC
>JANIIA010008497.1:0-13895 GCA_027478495.1 Erythroxylum alaternifolium | reverse complement strand
AAATATCATCTTTTCTAGATGCAATTTATTAACCATCCTATATTGTTTCATTATATATCTTATAGATGATGAATGCATGGCAAAGCTTAAGGTTAGCAATTTTTCTAAATGGCATACATTCACATAACATCGTATATTATTTGCATCCATTCATCCATTCATCTCATGAATTAAATAGCTACTTTTGATTGTCTATCCTAGAAAATTAAAAAATATACAAAACTTTTTGGCCCAAAATTTCTTCTTGGAATTTGGATTTTTTGCTTTGAACTATTTGTTTGCACACTCCGGCCAGTTCAGTAAAAACGAGTTAATGGCGTTTTATTTCTAATTTTCTTGGAAAAATTAACACCTATCTTTACCGAGCCTTAAAAAACAACCCAGAATAGGATGAGCATGGAGTTTAAAACTAATCCGCGTGCCACATTTGCCGCAAGGCAAAGCGGGGGCTATATGACTATTGGCTGCGCGCAGCAGCGCGTACTGTTTACTACCCACACGCAGCAATGTGCGCTGTTGAGTGCAGTGCACGTTGCGTATAGCAGCGTGTAGCAACATTTTCTGCACGCTATCTAGTGCAGTATGCGCTGTCTTTTCTGGTTGCATGCGGTGATTGCTAGAAAATATATATTTTAAAAAATTTTAAAAATAGATTGGAAAACATAAAAATAAAATTTCCAGCACTTGGAAAAATTCAAGAATTAAGATAATTTAATCAAAAGAAAATCTGTCATTAACACACAAAAAATCGAAAATATTTACCTATTATTTTCTTCGATCCAAGGTTGCTCTGTCTTCAGAAGTTACAGAATTTTTCAAACAGAAAAAATAAGATAAGGAGGAAACATGGTAATGATAGGCTACCTTTCTTGTTACAAACCAAACGAAGAAAGCTTACTGGTAAATCAATTTTCTATGGACAATTAAAAGAGCAAACCAAAACGTACACAAGATATATTTTTATCACATAAAAAGAAATTGCAGCATATATAATTTAATTGCCAACCCATGCAACATATAGGTACCGAATCATGTATAATAACATCAGCTCTGATACCAATTGTTGGACCAAAAATAAATTCATGCTTGGTTTGGCTAAACGGTAGATTTTAAAAACTTTTTTTGAAATCAAAACACAACGGAAACATAAACACCAAATCAACATGCTTTTAATCCATACATAATATGACATAAAGAAAATAAATAAATAGGAAAAAGATGGAATTATTATTGACTCCTTGCTACAACTTCAACTCTTTGCTGCTGTGTCCTTAACCAATCCGTTCTACCACTTGTTCTCCTTGGATAGCTTAGTTAACAAGATCCTTTGGTGGGGAAGGAGAAGAAAAACAAAATGGAGAGCTATATTTTGCTATGGCCAACGGTTTGGAGAGGTAAAGAAGAGAAAAACCGCGCACCATTCATTTAATATCAAAGCTAAAATGAATTGTCTCCCTACAACTCCAACACTTGGACAGTTTTGGGAGAGAGTGGAGAGCAAAACAAAGCAGTCTTTCATTCTTTAATGATAAGAATGTTAAAAGAGCTACGTCTTTTTCCATTACCACACTTGGACGTTATCTATGATAATAACATTTTCATTTAAGGTGTTTTAAAACACTAGCCCCATTTCAAAAAGAGAAGAATGACCAAATTCTACATCTTTGTTGAATTCGGTTTTGCTTATCTCTTTTTTTAAGATTTTGTTTCAATTTAATTAATCTAATTGATTCAATCGAAATCCAACCCAATATTAAATGTTTCTTTGGGCTTATAATTAACAACTAATTAGTGTAAGCCCAACATTTAATTATAGACTTAAGACCCAATTTACTTAACTCTTAATTAAATTGTTCCGGTCTTATTGGTCCGAATCCAATTCGTCATTTTCTCTCATTTCTATCTCATTTTCTTTCCGGTAACCTCCATTTATTTTTCTTACTTTCCTTGATAACCTTCATAGAAGCCAAGTGGAGAATCTAATTGGACTTAAATAATTTAAGCTCCAATAATCCCGAAATTAATTTAATCTCATTAGAATTGATTCCGACTTGTTAACCAATAGACATTCCACTAAAGCCAATTAGTTGAACTCTTGAATTAGTTAAAATTATGAGAAAACATGTTTCAAATTATTAATTCGATGTCCAATTGCAAACTCTATTATAAACCATATTATAGCCATCCACACAATAAAGGAAAAAATTACCGTTTTGCCTTTATGTTGGTTTTTCCTTCTAGATCTCCCGTTTCACTCTACATGATGGTTAACACACAAGATCTAATCTTGGAGTTAAAAGTTGATGGGTAGCTAGTCCATCAACCTACTGGAGCCAGTTTAATCACCAATCTCTGTAAAACCTCTAGAAGTGATGATATCACTATAAACTCTTTATTTGAGTGAATGTTCCTTAATGCATGTTTCAATTAATAATTCCAACATGTAAAAATTGGATTGATACCTTGCAAAATTTCAATCCGATCATATCAAGAATTATAACAAAAAATACATGAATTCACCACTCATTATGATTATGGTTCGTAATAAATGACTGCTAAGGTGTATGATTTAAAATTAAAGTAACGACCTACTTTATTCTTTAAAAACATATGTGATTCCAGATTCACTTAATAGTGTCATTACCGATAGTCAACTACTGTCATGATTTGAAACTCATCATTCCCTTGAAGTAAACTCCTTTACTTACATAGAGGTAAATCGCAACACTACAGTCTAAACCACAATTAAGGGCCAACTTGATTATTCGACTGTGAATCAATTAATTTAGATTCTAACAATATATATGTTTCCCATACATCTCCATGTATATGTATATTACTTATAAAGGAACCTTGGTACCTTATGACTTGTTATATTATGCTCATACAAATAAAACCAAACTCTTTTGTTTTATTAATAATAAATATTTTCATTACAATATTATAACTGAAAGAAAATTAAGTTATATGTAAGTACACTTGCTTTCTAGGGCACTATATTTACATAACCCTAACACTAATAACCCTAAGAAAATGTGGTTTAGGTTGCAGAGACGAGCTTATGAGCTAAAAATTGAAATCATATGTGATATTTGAATCTTCCATTATCGATCAGCATGATGATTTTCGGGCTTCTTGCTATTGGAAGCAATTCGACAATAAGAATGCCCACAATAACATTATACGAACCCATGAGCACTTATTATTACATAAAGTTATATGTCAAATGGTTTCTGACAAATGAAAAACCTACAAGTGCTCAACAAGGGAATTTTTTCTATTGTGGTGTATGGATCATAGCATCTTAGTATGCTATTACTCCCTATTTACCTTTTTATTCATTTAATGTGTAAGATTGAGATGGGTTGTATGGATATGGATTTTTAGTTATTCATGATGTTCTAACTTTACCTTCAAGATTTTACTTATCTTTAATGATAATTTAGTTAATTTGTATTTACTTGAGTTGGGTGTTGTGATTGATTGATATATTTGCATATTTCGGTAATCAATCAAGAGGATGAACTGGATAAAAATGATTAGATTGGATTAACAAAAAGTTAGGCGATCCAATTGACCACTTAATTAATCTAGTTGGTAATTTCATAGAGAGAGATCCCGTGTAAAACTTAATTGTTTATTAGAGAGCTTTAGAACTAATTAGAATTGTGGGTAATTTATGAATTAAGAGATTGAAAGTCCATAATTTGATTAGGGCATACAATTTAATGAATGAATATAAATCCAGGGAGAGTAATCAACCCTATGATTGCCTAGAACCGACACCCCATATATACATGAAAGGCTAGATTAGAATTGATGATAGGTAAAATCCCCTCTCCTATAACTTGATTAATTCTCTTTATAAATTTCCATTATTACACTATTCAATTATTGCTAGTTTGTTTAATTTAGTTTACTTTTCAGTTTAATAATCGAATTTGAGTCTTAAACAAAGCATAACCTAAATTAAGTGGTGTCTAAGCATAATCTCTGTGGGACGATATCTACTTTTTATTACAAGTAACGACCTGTATACTTGCTTTTTGTAGCATAAAACAAGCAATTGGTTTTGCAATCAACAAATTTTTGGCATTATTGTCAGAGATTGTTTTGTTTAGCATCTTGTTTAGTTTAGGTCACTTTGATTTAAGAGTGTTTGATATTTTTCGTTGAGTTTTTACAGGTGTATAAAGACAAGGAACACAAGAAGGTTTAATGAGCCTAGTAAGGAAGCACGTTCAGTATTACAAGGCATGAAAGAGAGTTAAGAAGAGCTAGACGCCAAGGCAAAATACAAAGGAATATGGTAGAATAAGGAGAACAAGGAGGAGTTGAGAGGACATTGATGGATTTTATAAGACTAGGTTTCAGTCTTTAAGTAGTTACAAGGCCAGCGATTCAAGCCAATAATTTTGAGATCAAACTTGCACTCCTCAATATACTTCCAAGCAATGTGCACTTTTATGGGCTGTCCAATGAAGATCCCAATGCCCATCTTACAAATATTTTAGAGATCTGTGATACTTTCAGGTTTAATGGGATGTTGGATGATGCTGTAAAGTTGAGATTGTTTTCTTTTATATTGAGAGATTAGGCAAAGGCATAGTATAATTCACTCAGTACAAGTCAAATCACTATTTGGGAGCAACTAGCCCAAGCTTTCCTAACTACGTACTTTCCCTTGAACAAGACAATAAGAATCATCAAAGAGATCACCAACTTTCAACAAAGTGATGGGCAGTCATTGTATGAAGCTTAGGAGAGATTTAAGGAATTACAAAGGAGCTACCCCCATCACAAGCTTCCAACGAAATTTCTTTTGCAAACATTTTACAATGATGTAACTCAGAGCACAAGGGGAATAATAGATGCAGCTATAGGAGGGTCTTTCATGAGGAAAACCATTGATGCAGCTTATGATCTTTTGGAAGAGTTAGCGAGTAATAGATATATATGGTCAAATGAAAGGAGAAGACAAAGGTCCCAGGAGAAGAAAGGAATAATCCCATTTGACTCGGTGATAGCCTTGTAGGCATAGAATGTTGTCCTCACTAAGCAACTGAGCAATATGCAAGGAGCTTCTTCATCCATAGTCAAGAACATGCAATTACAATTTGAGTTATGCAGGCAAGACAATCATCGCACAGCTGAATGCTTCTTGCTGGGAGCGAGTGGTATAGAACAAGTAAATTACTTAAGTCAATCGCAATAAGGTAACAATCCATACTCTAATACTTACAATCCTAGGTGGAAAAACCACCCAAATTTTTTATGGAGTACTAATAATGCAGGTGGCCAAGTGAGAGCACAAGGACCTCCCGAATTTCAACAAATTTGACATATATCTCTGTAGAACAAAATGGACAAGTTAATGGACATATTGAGTTTAAAGTTCTCAAGCAAAGAGGAAGGTCAAAGAAGACTAAAAGAGAGTCAGAAAAGAATAAAGGCAAAGTTTGACCAAATTACGAAGAACCATACTTCATCCATCCATAACTTGGAGGTATAGGTAAGTCAACTTTCTAATGCTTTGTCTTCTAGGAATGCAGGAACTTTATCAAGCAACACTGAGGCTAATCCAAGGGAATAACTTAAGGCGATCACACTTAAGAGTGGCAAGCAATTGGAAGAGTCAAGTGTTCAAAAAGAAAGCCAACAAAAGGAAGATGAAGAAGAGAAGCCATATGTACCAACACCAACCTGCAAGCTTAAGATTCCATATCCGTAGATGATGAGACAACATCAAGTTGAAACTCAATTCTTCAAATTCTTGGACAAGTTGAAGAAATGTCAAATTAATTTGTCTTTGGTGGAAGCATTAGAGTGTATACCTAAGTATGCAAAGTTTCTAAAGGACATATTGACACACAAACGGTGACCTTGATAGAGAATTGTAGTTCGATCATCACAAGCACAATGCCTTTAAAACTATAAGATCCAAGGAGTTTTGTTATTCTGTATGTTGGTGATTTTAAATTTTCTAAATTTTTATGTGATTTAGGCATAAGTATTAACTTGAGGTCATTGTTTATTTTCAAGAAATCAGGGTTAAGATACGTCAAGTCAGCATCCATGCTTATCCAACTTGTGGATCAATCCATCAAGAGGACATTTGGGGTAGTAGAAGACGTTATGGTAAAAGTGGATAAATTTATAATTCCTGTTGGTTTTTTTGTGTTGGATTTTGAAAAAGATAAGAATTGTCCATTGATTTTTAGTAGGCCCTTTATAAAAACTGGTAGGGCATTAATTGATTTACATTAAGGAAATCTTATTTTGAGAATTGGTGATGAACAGGTAGAATGCAATATAACTAAATCTTTGAAGAAGCCAGTGGATGGAAGTGCTTGTATGAAAATTGATGTTGTGAATGATTGTGTGAAGGAAGTTGAGAAAGTCGTTAAAGTACATAGGGATGAGAGTGTGAGTGAAGAGGAATTGTGTGAGGAGGGTGAGTAAGAGAAGTTAGAGAGAGTGGATGAACCCACACCACCCTCCATTGTAAAGCCTCCTACTGTAGAACTAAAACCCTTACCTTCCTACCTGAGATACACATTTCTAAATGCACCACCTCCACTGACCCTACCACCTTGAACCCATCTTGCCCTTAATCTCTTCTATTATTCATCTAGTGTTTTGTGTTTTCCTTTTTATTGTGTTGTTTGTTGGTTTTGGATGTTCTTTTTTTCACATTGAGGACAATATTTTGTTTAAGTTTGGGGAGGTAGTCTTTGCATTTATGTTTGCATTTCTACATGTCATTTAGGATGCATGTTAGGTTATTATTATTAGGTTCATTTTCTTTACATTTGAATCTTTGTGATGAATTTGTTGTCATGAGATTCTATCTTGCTAGTTATAATGAGATTAAATACATGCATGAACTTAAATCAGGCTACTTGAGTGGAGAGTGAACCATGTGGAGTGATGAAAGTAGTTAGTCGCAAAAGCTTACTCAAAACTTGACAATGGATTTTCATTTGAGCCTATTTGAGGAATTGAGTCTTTATGACTCCAATCTATAGTCATTTCATTTCCTTCTTTGTATGATGCTTCTTTAGGTAACTACCTTCTGCTTTGAATCAGTTTAAATATACTAGATGCATGCTAGATAGAAATGATTAAGGCCTTTTTTCTTTAACCTTTGGCTTAAAAGACCTACCCTTTTATTATCCCTTGCTAGCCCTACCCCATTACCTTACCCAATTGCAAGCTAATAGAGTGCTAAGTGATACTTAAGTGTGGAATCACAAGTTAAGAGCTCATGGAATATAATTGTTGTTTTTTGTTCATTGTTTCTTTATTATAAAAAAAAGAAAGATAAAAAAACAAAATCAAATTAAAAAAAGAAAAAAAGAAAAGAAAAGAAAAGAAAAAGGAATAGCATGTAGTAACTTCAATAAGTGCAGAGAAGCATTACATATCTTAGAAGTTTATCATTGTCATCCTTTCATACACTTAATAGTTTATAAATGCTTATGATAAACCCTATAACCTATTTGACCACCTTAACCCTAGCCATATTATAACTTGAAACAAAGTCCTTTTGATCTATCCTAGCATGTAATCATTATGAAGAAGAATTGGTGTATTAGTAACTATGAAAGTGTCATTTCCTATAGGAAGTTTAAGCAAAACACTAATCATCAAACACTTGAGAGAAATGAGTGAATTCCATAAGGAAGGTCCATTTTGAATTTATACTTATCTTTGAGTGATGGTTTCATGGATTGAGTTTGCTTATAAGCATTAATGAAAATTAGTCATGATGTGTGTAATAGCTTGACACTTAAGTTGGCCAAAGTTTGAGGGATTGCATGTTTTAATCTTTGTGAAAATGAAGTGATAGAATGTTATTGGTTGTATTTAATCTTTACTTGAGGACAAGCAAAAGTTTAAGTGTGGGGATGTTAATAGGTGTAGATTACATTGTATTTTTATAAGTAGTTTTATATGTGTTTAGTGGTTATTTTGATTGTTTAGTGTGTGTTTAGGTTAAGAATTGTGTTAGTTCATAAACATTTGTATTTTAAGTGTTCTTTAGGTAAGAACATGTTTTTGAGCTTCAATTATATATATATGAGGTGTTGTGATGAGTTGGTTAGTAATTCAGGACATTCGGAGGAGTTTCGGAGGAGAATTGAACCAAAACATATTTGCCACGATCGTGACAGAAGTATTAACATAGGGCCACGATTGTGAGGAATCATCCACGATCGTTACAGAGAACAGCTAAACTGGCCATGATCATGTACCAAAGGTCACGATTGTGGCCTGCACGCAGACAGACGCAGAGTCACTTTCGGATTCGAGTTTTCGAGGGACATTTCGGACATGTCAGACCCCAAAAAGACACTAAGGTTGCCTTAATTGGAAAAGACTATAAAAGGATAATGATGGAACCCTAAAGGTAGCCTACATTGAGTCTACATTCTGCCTATTTTTGGAAGCCCAAAAGAGAGAGAGAAAGAAGAGAAAGAGAGAAGAAGAAGAGGAAGAAAAGGATGGTTCCAATGCCAAAGCTTCCCAGAATACGTGATCTCCTGACGTCGTTCCCGAATCATCCAACTTATGTTTCATTTCCTCCCCATTTATCTCTTTATTCATTTAATGTGTAAGATTAAGATGGGTTGTATAGATATAGATTTCGAGTTATTCATGATGTTCTAACTTTTCCTTTGGCATTTTGCTTATGTTTAATGTTAATCTAGTTGAATTATGTTTACTTGATTTAGGTGTTGTGATTGATTAATGTATTTGCATGTTTCGGTAACAAACTGAGAGGGTGAACTGGGTAAAAATAATTAAATTGGATTAATGAGAGTAAGGCAATCTAATTGATCACTTAATCAATGTAGTTCGTATTTTCATGGAGAGAGATCTCATGCAAGACTCGATTGTTTATTATAGAGTTTTAAAACTAATTATTTTTGTGAGTAATTTGTGAATTGAGAGATTGCAAGTCCATAATTCGATTAGGGTTTAAAATTTAGGGACTAATTATAAATTGAGAGAGAGCAATCGACCTTACGATCGTCTAGAATTGACATCCTATAAACACATAAAAGGCTATATTAGCATTAATGATAGGTAAAATTTCATCTCCCATAACTTAATTAGTTCTCTCTTTGGATTTCCACTATTGCATTATTAGATTGTTGCTAGTTTGTTTTGATTTAGTTTACTTTTCAATTATTATTCAAATTTGAGTCTTAAACAAAGCATAACTTAAATTAAATGGTATCTAAGCACAATCTCTGTGGGATGATGTTTGCTTTTTATTTAGCATAAAATAAGTAACTGGTTTTGCAATCAACAGTAATGGAAGTTCGTTACTGATTTTCTTGATGAATGTGGTAGTGTTCAATCCTAGGCCTAGCAAGAAGTGAATGTTATACCTGAACATAATGTTAGGAGAAGAAAAAGGCAAATGACTAGTTGTTTTGTGCCACAAACAACTCCTGGAGCCCAACCTTCAATTCTTAGTGCTATGCAATTAACAGATGCGGCTCACAATATAGATATGGTAGTAGCTAGATGGTGGTATGATACAGGTTCATCATTCAATACTTCTCAGTCTTACTATTATCAACCTATGGTGGATGTTATAGCCTCTTTCGGTCTGGGATACAAAGCTCCTTTAATTGATAATTTATAATGAAAAATTTTGAGTTGTTCAGCTTTTGAAATTAAAAGTTATTTGGTAGAAAGAAGAGTGAATTGGGCTACTTATAAGTATTCAATCATGCGTGATAGTTGGACAAATCGGAGACAAGAACCTATTATTAATTTTTTGGTTTATTCTACAAAATGGCTCAATGTCTTTGAAGTCTATTGATGCATCTGTCCTTACTAGAAATATTGATATTTGATGAAGTTATAAATGAATTAGGACCAAAAAAACAATGTTCGGTTTATTATTGAAAATGATTCCAAAAAAGGATACAAAATAAGTATAAAATTCTTTTTATTAGACTCCTTATGCTGAACATTGCATTGACCTAATACTGGAGAATATAGGGGATCCTAAGTATTTTTCTATTATTGATGAGACCATATAGAAAGCTAAAAAGTTGACCAAGTTCATTTATAATCGTGCATAGATGTTGAATTTAATAAGAAAGGAATTTACCAATGGTAGGAATTTGTGTCGTCCTGTTATGACAAGATTTGCAACGAATTTCTTATCACTTCAGTCTTTTCTTACGATGAAGAAAGAGTTAAGACAAATGTTTACAAGTGATAAGTGGATTGCATCTCAGCATGCTAGGTCTAGTATTGGATTGGAAGTTTCCAGAATTATACTAAAAGATAGAGAATTTTGGTCTCAATGCCAATTTGTTATCCGAGTTTGCGAGCCTTTAATGAGGGTGCTTCGCTTGGCCGATAGTAAAGAAAAAGCAACAATGGGTTATATTTTTATGATATGGAGACGGCGAAGGAAGCAATCAAGGCCAATCTAAAACATAGGCCTTCTTTGTATACACCGTATCTTGCAATCATTAATGAGAGATGAAAAAGATAACTATCTTCTCAGTTGTTTGCAACTGGGGCATTTTTTAATCCTAGTGTCTACTTTATATTGGATTTTACAAGGAAAGCTTAAGTTAGTAGAGGAATGTTATTCACTATTACAGCAATTGTTGGCCATGAAATGATCCAAGATCTCTTGAGCTTTACAAACAGTCTTTTAGAGATTTTGGATTGTCGATTGTTATTTGAAAAAAAGCAAAACTTTTTCCAGGTATTAGTTTTTTTCCTTTTTCTTATTTGTTGAAAATTAATTATCACTTTATTTTGTTTATAATACTACTTTTGTTATGTTACGACTTACAATTTCTTGGTGGGATCAATTTGAAATTGGTGTTCTAGAATTGTAAAGGCTTGAAATTCAGATTTTAAGTCAATACATGAGTGCAATAGGACGTGAACGGAGCTAGAACACATTTGAATTTATCCTTTCCAAGAAAAGGAATAGATTGAAGCATAAGAGATGGAATGACTTGGCTTTCGATCGTTATACTTTAAAGTTTCAGAAAATGTATGTTATTATCATGATTAATTTCGATATAATTTTTTATAGTTTTCTAATAATTAAATTTTATTATTTACTAGAACTCTTAATAGCATAAGTAGTTCAATAGATCCAATTTCCATTTATAACATCGATCTTTTGGCGAACTGGGTTTTTGAGGAATTAGGTTTGGTAGATGTGGATGACTTGGAAGATAATCTTAGATGGAAAAGTATTGAAGTGTCATTTGTTGCATTAAATTTGAATGATGATGATGATGAGGCTTCTCTCAATGATAAGGATTTTGTATCAAACGATAGTTGGGTCAGTGCAGTTATATTGGATATTCTCCTATAGACGACTGAATGAAGTTCTAGCTTTTTATTTTTCCTCTTCTTTTAATTTTACTTATATTTGATGCATATGTTAAATTTTATATATGCTATGTAATTGTAAATATTTTTATTTCATGTTTCACTTCTACTTGATTATTTTCTCATCACAAACTCTTGTCGTAAATTGTAATAGTTTGATTAAGGATATTTATTATTCTTTTTATTGGATGTATTGATGTAATTATTAATTATTATATGATAAAATTATATTTTTTAATATTTTGTATTATTCGTAATTTTATATTCGTATGATGATTATTGTTTTTTTCATATTAATTGTGGTTATTATTTATATGTAAAATATCTGAAAATATTTTTATTTCATATTAATTGTGGTTATCATTTATTACTATGATTTTTAAAGACAGAGTTGATATAAACTTATGTCACCTATACTCTAAAGCCAAATTGACAAGCAGATTGCTCATTAAGGTTCAGCTTCTACGAGGTATAGTGGTTCATTGGTCATTATACGATATTTTTATAACTTGAAATTGGATATAACGGGATTCAAGGTTTCAATAAACCGGTTGCTGCTAGGTCGGCTGCTAAAGTGGTAGTTTTAGAGTTTGAGTTTTAGGTTTGTAATAATTATTATTGAATATTAAGTGTGCGTGAGTGTCACCTCGGATTCCAAAAAAAGAAGGGGAGACAGTCACATACACACACAGAATGTAAACTTTTTTGATTATCTTTAAATGTTATGATAAGACTTTACTGGAAATATGGAATGACTATACATTTATTTCCATATTGATATGATAATAAACTATTTTGTAATTTTTTAAAAATTTAGGAACTATTTTATAAATTTAAAAAATTACCCAAAATAGTATCCGCTATTGACTGTTATCGGTACAGTATCATACCAAAACCTAATTTGGTACTAGGGCCGGTCCAGTATCCGCAACTTTGCTTTAAACAAAAATTAATTACATAATATATTATTATTATATAAAATGTAATAAATTATTTATATTAAAATAAATAACATGGTATACATGAAAACTATTAATTCTTATTTATTTTAATTAATATTTTTAATAAATAATAAATAAAATTTAGTTTCTCATCCAATTAATAAAATTGATTTGCAGAAATTGATATTTTATAGTTATTTTATTTTATTAAATAATAAATAAAAATTAACTACTGTTGGTGAATTCATTCATTTAATGCAGTTCCACTTCAACTCAATGAACATATTACTTGACAAATTGGATATCAATAATAGTATCCGTTATTCCTCTAATTTCGTATATTTGAGATGAAATTATCTCACCGTTATTTTTATCACAAGAGATTACTCAAATCATAGTCCCTTAAAAAGCATATTTAACTATGTTGATTTAATGGTATGAGCGTAACTTAACTATGTTGATGTGTTTTTCACTCACTAAAACAATCCACACCATTAAAACAGATTATATGCGAATTATTGACACAAGAAGGATAGTGAAAGATGCGCGTATACACGAGACGAGAATGAGCTCTTAAGGGTACGTTCGTTTCTATTTTTATTTTAGTTCCTAGTTTTTATTTTCAAATTTAATTAAAAACACTTGATTTTTTGAGTTTATGTTTATGTTTTTAGTTTTTGTTTTTTTCCATTTTTTAAAAATTATAAAAACTATTAAAAATAAATTTTATTTTATGTAACTAAATATATATTACTTAATATATTAATACATGAATTATCAATAAAAGATATGAATGATTTAATTTAATATTATATATTTAATTAACTAAAATTAATTATTAATATGAATTATGAATAATTTAATGTCACTTAATAATTTTATTTAATTTTTGTAATTAAATTATATAAAATTAATTATTAATTATTAATAAATATAATTAAATTTAAAATATCTTATATATATTTCAGATAAAAATTTGGTTTAATAACTAAAATGTATTTAGAATAAATATTAAATATTAAATAAAAATAATTTTTAAATTATTTATTTTAATAAAATATAATAATTTATTAATAAATATTATATAAGAGATTAAACTAAATTTATTGAATTAAAAATAATTTGTCTTTAAACTTTATCTAATATTTTTAATTTTTATTAATGATAAAAATATAACTATATTGACATTAATAACTAAATAAGTTTTTGTTTTCATTTGAAAGAAACTAAAAACAAAAAACTAAAACTAAAAAATAAGAACCAAAAATCAGAAACTAAAAACTAAAAGTCACAAAAAAATCATAAGTAGAATCAAATGATCCTAGGTAATGCAATGGTTTATAATCAACAACGTTCTTACTCTTCTTATATCCAATGAAAAAGACTAAAAGTCACAAAAAAATCATAAGTAGAATCAAATGATCCTAGGTAATGCAATGGTTTATAATCAACAACGTTCTTACTCTTCTTATATCCAATGAAAAAGACTAAAAGTCACAAAAAAATCATAAGTAGAATCAAATGATCCTAGGTAATGCAATGGTTTATAATCAACAACGTTCT
>JANIIA010008449.1:0-13897 GCA_027478495.1 Erythroxylum alaternifolium | reverse complement strand
TTCCAATTTTCATGTAATACATGAAATAATCCTCCTAAACTTGACTTAATTAATTAACTCCAATAGGAGAATATAATACGCTTTGTCTGATGTTTCGTCTGATGCTTCATCTAGTGCTTCGTCTAATACCCATGCTTCATTTGACACTTTGTCTAGAGCTTCATCTGACGCTTCATCTGATGCTTCATCTAGTACTTATGCTTCGTCTGACGCTTCGTCTGGTACCTATGCTTTGTTTAATACCTATGCTTTTTTTTAAGGCCATATCTTTTATGTCTGAAGTCCAAAAATTCCATAGTTTATATCTTTGGAAACCTAAGAAAATGATCTACAACTTTAAAAAAGACAACTTTGGCTAATTCTACCTAAATCGATAGAGTTTTTCCCTTAAATTTAGAACACAATTTGTACACCTATTAAAACTTGCAAAATGCCATATCTCTTCATATCACTTCAACTACTAAGTACTTTTGTTAAATTCTTGAATCTCACCTCAAATGATTAATCCCATACAACCTTTCCAATCTCTAACATGATATTCTAAAACAAGCAACAATTTTTGCAATCTTAATGAAGAAGAATATGCACATACCCATTCCACTTCCACAACCATCATACTCAAAAACAATTTCTCAAATTCTCATTTTCATTCTCATTACTAAACAAAGTAAATATTTGAACAAGCTTTACTATATATCTACATACACATCACTAGCTTAAAACAAAATGCCAAGGATGCTTATATTTAATATGCCTATAAAGCTATCCAAAATGTTCACTAACTAATTACAAAAGTCTCTAACTATCTTAAAGTTTCTGATGCCTTGAAAGGATTTCTAACTGTCTTATTCGGCACCTAAGAAGGGGAAAAAGAATGGGTTGAGCTACACAGCTCAGTGGCTAATGCATTTATAGCCATCAACAATTGACCACAATTTAAGCATATGCACATGTATAGCTACCAATTCAAGCGTTAATCAATTTAGTCCAAAACTCATATCACAATACATAGATTTTAGCCATCAAACATAACACTCAAATGCATCATACTTGACAATTCAAAGATGTAATGCACAAACAAATGGTTCGAGAGTTTTGTGAAACGAAATGGAGAAACAGAAGTTTCCGTCGTGAACAAAACGAGTCCAATTTCTCAGGATCTCATGGCCTCAAGTAGACAGCTGGGAGAAGGCTATAAGTCAACGTGCACGTGACTAATGAAACGGGTTCCTCTCTTGCCAAATCACAAATAAATTTTATGCTCAATACAGTCAATCACAAATCCATAATCTCATGCTTCTTTTACTTTTTCTTCTTTCCTTTTATTCAAATATCATAACATTTTCAAGGCATAACATAATCATAATTCATCATACATTTTCAAACATTCACAACAATTTCAGTTTCAGGAAAATCAAATACAAGCAAATCAACATACGCACACATAGGCAAGAATTTGCCCAATTACACAATAACTATGAATATATTACCCACCTAAATCTTTTGTAAAAATCCAACTCAAGGTTGTCTTTCCTTTTGCTCTTGGGTAGGATTCTCTTAGTTTCCTAAAACAACCAAGGTTCCATTGAAAACAACATTCTAATAAAATTTATAAACTTCAATATTCACAAAAATAATGCAATAAACACAAATTAAGGTCAAACCTAACCTACAATCCATGTAGGTTAGAAAACCCAAGACCTAGTTAAGAAACCTAGGAATCAAATGGGTTCCTTCTTCCTCTTCTTCCAACACAACTCTCTCTCTTTCTCTAATCCTTTCATTCTCAACACAACCCATTTCTTTAATAAAGCAAAAAGAAAAGATGATTAACTTACCTTAACAAGCTTGATTTCTCTTCTTGCCACGTTTTCTTCTTCTTCTCTAACTTCTCTCTTTTCTCTTCTCTTCTACGACTCCCTCTTCTCTTCTTTTAAATTTTAAGACAACTTTTTATCCTTGGTCTCCCAATTATTCCCTCATCATTTAATACAATATCCATTTACCCCTTCTTTTGTCTTTATCTACTAACTCCTTAAGCTAACTCAATTCTAACATTCCCATATTAATTCTAACTTAATTCTAATATTTCCATCTAATTCTAATCTCTATTCATGCTTACTAAATTTAATGACCTAATTCTAAGATAAATAAATAAACAAAAAATATTAATTAAATAATTAAAAAAATAAATCGATAATAAATTAAAAACAAAATTTCGGGGTCCAACTCATTTGTTTACTGTCCCGTATCTGTTGTGGATACCGAGCTTATTATTAACTGAGCCTATGGCTCTTTGTGCACAATCTTGAGCTTAAAGCTCTTTTTCACAATGGTCTCTTCAGTCATAACTCCTTTAACTAATCATGCGTATCAATGTTATGGAACGCATTAATTCACATAATATGTTATCAATGCTTTTCACTTAATGTACTCATGTCATTTATCACATTTTCACACCTGATTCCAGCATTCAACATTCAGTTGACTATACATTCTAGATTACATATACAATTTGAAAACACTTCCATATACAGTCCCAAGTATCAAACTCCTCAGACCAACAACGTCTGAAATCATAGCAATCATATAAATAACATTTCAATAACTGAAAGGTAACCAAAAACAATTCAATCATAGTGAGAAACATCTATATTAACTCACATTATGCTCCAGATAAGCCATTACCTTGATGATCCAGGAATGTCTGGATGTTGACGATCAACTTGTATATCTATCTTCATCCAATACACACATATTTCAAACAATATTAAGTTGTCAATCATATGATTATTCAATCATTCACATGTATATATATCATGTTTGAATGCATGCTCAATTTACATTCCGGTTATGTATTAATATATAAAGATCTTGATTGTACTTATACGCTTTCAGATCATTCAAACTTAACTTGTATACTAACATTTTACAATTAGTTTTATACCTTAGGTAAGCTTGATTTATCCATCAATCATATACGTTCATATAATTATCCAATTCTCACTCACAACTACTACATGTTCTCCAATGTTCATTCATTTATATCTAATACACATTACTCATATCCTTTGAATCATATTTGCATTTATAAGAACATCTTAATTCCTTTAACAACTTATAATTTCTAGATTTCAATATGTTGATATCAAGACAATCCATTCCTTAAGTTATGACATCAATTAACAACTTAAATTTATTAAACCCTTAACCAATGAATCAAGTAACAATTTAGGTTTATTTTAAGCCTCAATCACGTCCAAATACACTAATGTAAAGTGACTTATCCTTATGTGGTTCAACAATTACACAAGATAGAAGTTTTTCATTTCAAGGAATTGCCCATGATCATAGGAAGGAGCTAATTCAACTGTCCACGATTGTGGGATGAGTGAACTGTTGATTGCAAAACCAATTCACTAATTATACGCTCAAAATCGCAAGTATGTAAGGTGTAACTTATAGTAAAGAATAGATATTGATCCCTTAGAGATTGTGTTTAGATGTTGTTTGTTTCAGGCTACTTCGTTTGAGAACTAAATTTAATGAATATAACTGAAAAATTGAACTAAATCAAACAACTAACAATGAATAAAAAATAAAGTAAAAGTGCAGAAGCTTGGAATTCAAAATTTAATAATTAGAGATCACTTTTTCCCTATCTTGTATCCCTCTTACCTTGTTAGTTGAATTGTGCCTCACCTAAGATGTCATAATTTATTAACTACCCTTTCTCAAGGTGTAATTAATTATCCCCAGCCAAATTAAATGGAAATGATTAAGCAATCTCTCAATCTACAAAATCAGTCTACCAATTCGATGAGTTATGAAGTTATCCTATGGGTAATCAACTAATTAGCCAAGATCTCTCTTTAACTAATCAATTAACTTAATGAATGTGGGTTTATAGAGTCCCAATTATCATTGTACTTCCTTACACAATTTACCAGACTCAATTTCTCAATATATTGCAAGGTATAAACTCAATATTCAATAAAAGGATCATTCAATCAAATCAACATAGTAGGATTTCAATAAGTAGTTAAAAATTAATCTCTACAAATAACTCAGCCTACTCATAAAGTCATTAATATCCCTAAAAACTAGAAAATCCATAATAAAGATGCTAAATGAGAAAAAATGAAATAAGAACTAGATGAAGCAAACTACTCCTCTTCTTTGCCAAATTTGAAAATTTTGGAATTGGTGTCCTCTTTCCCCAATTTGGAATGGAAATCTTGATTCTCTACCACTCTTTTGGCTCTAAATATGTTTTTTAGTTCAAGGAGGCATATTTTCATGACACCCTTTCAACCCTAAGGATTTTTTCCCTTATATAATCATAAGAACCTAAGAATAAGTGAAACCTGTGTATCTCTTCGAGTTAGGAATCCCACGATCGTAGGAATTAGCGATCGTGGGAATTAGCATGAATCCCATGATTATGGGTTCTAATATTACAATTCCTCAATTTCTCTTCTCCTTTTTTGGTCCCTAGCTTAATAACAAAGGTGGCCACCCTCCATTCCTACTTCAAAATGATCAATTTTTACCGTAAATCAAAATCAAACATAAAAGAACAACCACGAAGATCAAACTAAACAAAAACATACAAAATAAGTCCTAAAATACAACAATAATAACCTATTATGCAAGAAAGATATGCAAAATACTTAGAAAAACACAAACTAATGCACAACTATCAACTTCCTCACATTTAAATCTTTGCTTGTCCTCAAGTAAAATCAAACACAACCATTCAATTCGATCACTTCATTTTCATAAAGATCAAAACATACAATCCCTCAAAGTTTGACCAACTCAAATGTCAAGATAATACACATATCATGACTACTTTTCATTAGTGTACATAAGTAAACTCAATTTATGGCACCATCACTCAAAGATAAGTATAAACGTAAAATGAATCTTCCTTACAGTTTCACTCATTTCTCTCAAGTGTTTGATGGTTAATGGTTCGCTCAAGCTCCCTATAGGAAACTACATTACCATAGGCTTACTAATACACCACTTTTCCTCTACAATGATTACATACATAGATAAATCAAAAGGACTTCCTTTATGTTGTAATATGGTAAGGGTTAAGGTGAGTCAAACAAGATAAAGGATTTAACACAAGCATTCATAAAGTAATAAGTGAATAAAGCGATAACAAAACATTTTTTTGAGATACACAAATGTAAATATACTACTACTCTACACTTAGTGATGTTACTAAAATGTTCTTCCTTTTTCTTTTCTTTTTTTCTTCAACAATTGAAGAAATAATGGAAAAAATAATAACTAAATGCAATGTGATTCAAGAGTAGAAGTATCACTCAACCAATCTCGAAAAAATTTTTACAAAAATCCCAAACTAATGCATCATTTAATACTCTACTAAGCTTGTGAATGGGTAGGGTAATGGGGTTTTAGGTTTTAAAATATGGGGTGTTTTTAAGAAACAAAAGAGTTAAGGCTAAATAGGGGTAGCAAGGGATAATGAAAGATAGGTTATTTAAGCCAAAGGTTAACACAAAAGGGCCTTAATCATGTCTATTAAGCATGCATCTAGTAGACTCAAACTACTTCAAAGCATGTTTTGAAGACAATAACCTAAGGAAGCATCAAACAAAGTAAGAAATAAAATGACTATGGATGAAGTCATATAGGCTCAATCCTCACATTGGCTCAAATGAAAATTCATCATGCGTCTCTACACTACCTCATTGCTCAAGTGTCAAATTTTGAGTAAGCTTATCTAACCAACTATTTTTCATCACTCAACATGGTTTACTCTCTACTCAAGTAGCCTAATTTAAGTTCAAGCATGAATTTTATCTCATTCCAACTAGAATGACAGAATCCTATGGCAAAACAAATCAAAATGATTTAAGTGTGGTTCCATTGCTAACACAAAACAATATAAAACAACAACCTAAAATGCCTAAAATATGCATCCTAATTAACAAAATGCAAATAGTGACTAAGACAAACTAAAATAATGCAATTGACAAAGCAAATGTCACCTCCCCATACTAGGATAGCACATTGTACTCAATATGACAAGACAACCACAAAAGACAACTAAAACATAAAACACAATATCAAACAACCAAGCAAGTACAACAAATAAAAAGGTAAATAAAACAACGTAAAAGGTAAGAAAGCTTCATAGAGATTGTGGTGGAAAAGGCGTACGGGAAGGGACTTCAATCTTCTTCATCCCGATGAACTTAAGGAATTTCTTTTTAATGTACCGCTGATCCTTATGCACTTGTCTCTTCTGGGTACCGAGCTCATTAATTTGAGTATCATTTGTTGATGGTTTTTGGCCATTTGGTTGAGGATTTGCTAGAACTTATCGACATCTGTTGCTACAGTTAGTTCATCATCAACTGCTTCTTCTTGGGGCTCCAAGGGCAATTGAGAGGAGTATGGTTGAGAAGTGTTTGCACCCTTACCCTTCCTATTCTTAATAACAGTAAGTATCTGAGGATTTTAAAATTCCATATAATAGGGATTTAAAATTTGAGATCATCTCAAATAAGGTACATCAAATATGTTAGGTCTAGCTATGCACACACTATCCACATCAAGATTATAATGCAAAGCAAAAACACTAACAATGTAAGTCATGTCAAATATGAGCTTTAGTTAATAATGCAGCCCACAACAGATAGAAAAATACAATAAGGGTTATTCACTTTAATTTTACGATTCATGCACCAAAGAAAGAAAAGTTACTTAGCTGAACACTTGTTGCTTTCAGTTTAATTAGGAGACAATTCAAAAAGCGTATGAATGATAGTATAATCTAGCTCATATGCATGGCCACCTATCCTAAACCAAAATGTGTCCATTTTAGTATTGTAGCGTACAGTGGTGAAAAATTCTATAGTCATCATGGGGTATTCCAATACATCATAATGAATTAAATGACCCAACTAATATTTACAACCAATCTTCCCCTTACTCCTAGAGTTCTTAACGGGTTAGAGCCAAAGTACCTAGGAGGCAATAACTCTCTATCCTTAAAGTCTCAAAATCTCATACCATCTTCTTTTCAAAAATGAAGAGTGGGGTATGAAAAATGGCCTTTATATAACGATTACCTTCTCCAAAGACTTGCAGGAACAATTGCTCAGTTGGTTTATGGGCTACAAGCTTCTTTGGAGCCATTGAAGGAGAAAAACCTACAAAAAGTGTCAAGAAAGAGATTAACACGTTTTTGAGAGAGAAAGAGAGAAAAACTTACCAAATCCTAGCATTCTTGAGTGGGTAATGTGAAATAAGTGTTAAGGGATTGAATAATGATGGAAAAAGTGGAGAAAACACCAAGATTTAGGGGAAAGCTAAAGGATTTATGAGGTTTGGGTGAGTGGGTTTCAAGTTTTAGAGTGAGAGAATGTGAGAAGATGAAGAAAGAAGAAAGGAGGGATTTTTAAAATCCTTCAGTTAGGGATCCCACTATCATGGAAATCCTTATGCTTTGCACGATCTTAGGTTAAGGCTCCAGAAAGTTTCTAAAGAGCCTTCCTACGTTAGTCAAAAACAGACCCATTCCCACGATTATGGGAACTGTATAGACACCCAATCTTGATTTTCCAACTTTTTAGCCTTCTTCCAAGCTTAGCATGCATTCCTAACATTCAAGTAACCTACAAGCACATTTCACCCAACCAATAAGAAATTTGAAGAGAAACAAGTTAAAACTAAAAAAAACCCAAGTAAACATTAAGAAATCATATCAAACTCAAACCAAACATAATCAAAACGAAACAAATTAAACAAAAAAGTAAATAAAGACAAGCAAAAGAAAGGTAAAAATTTTAAGTTAAGTTCATTATCTTGATCATTCCATATGTTGATAGTTGTGTAGTAGTGTGTGTTTTTCTAAGTATTTGGCACGTGTTTCTTGCATAATAGGTTATTATTGTTATGTTTTAGGACTTATTTTGTATGTTTTTGTTTAGTTTGATCTTCATGGTTGTTCTTTTATGTTTGATGTTGATTTAGTGTAAAAATTGATCATTTTGATGTATAAATAGAGGGTGACCACTTTTTTGATTAAGCTCGGGACCAAGAGAGGAGAAGAGAAGTGGAGGACTTGTAAGATAAGAACCCATGATCATTGGATTCATGCTAATTCCCACGATCGTGGGATTCTTAACCTGAAGAGAGACACGAGTTTCATTTATATTTAGATTCTTGTGACTATATAAAGGCACAAATCCCTAGAATCGAAGAGGGTGTCATGAGAACTTGCCTCTTTGACAGATTTAAAGCCTAGAGAGAGGTAGAGAATCAATATTTCCATTCCAAATTAGGCAAAGACCATACCAACTTTAGCTTTTCCAGATTTGGGCGAAAAAGAGGAGGAGCTTGCTTTATCTAGTTCTTATTTCATTTTCTCTTTTCTAGCATCTTTATTATGGATTTTCTGGTTATTGGGGATTTTATTGAAATTATGAGTAGCTGAGTAATTTGTAGAGATTACTTTTAAACTACTTATTGAACTCCTACTTTGTTGATTAGAATGAATTATGCTTTTAAGGAATGTTGAGCTTATACCTTACGATATATTGAGAAATTAAGTTGGTTAAATTGTATAGGGTTATACAACGAGACTTGGTACTCTATAGACCTACATTCATCAAGTTAACTAATTAGTTAGAGAGAGATCTTGACTAATTAGTTCATCACCCATAGGATAACTTCATAACTTGTTGAATTGGTAGATTGATTATATAGATTGAGAGATTGCTTAATCATTTCCATTTAATTTGACTAGGGAAAATTAATTACACCTTGAGAGAGGGTAGTTAATACATTAGCAAACTTAGGTGAGGCACAATTTAATTAACAAGGTAGGAGGGAGATAACATAGAGAAAAATTGATCTCTAATTGTTAAATTTTGAATTCCAAGTTTCTGTCGTTTTGCTTTATCGTTTGTTCATTTTTGGTTATTTGAATTAGTTTAATTTTTTAGTTTATATTCATTAAAATTAGTTCTTAAATGAAGCAACCTGAATTAAGTAATGTCTAAACACAATCTCTGAGGGATTGATATCTGTTCTTTATTACAAGTTGTACCCCGTATACTTGCGATTTTGAGCGTAAAACTAGTGAATTGGTTTTGCAATCAACATATGCATTCACGAATGGATGGAAGAAAGGAAAGAGATGACTTCCCTTTCTTGTGAGTATGTCCCTCCATAGTATGGCTTGCATCTATGCCCATTGATCTTGAATGCTTCACCCTTGTCATTTTCCAACTCCAAAGCTCCATGGGAAAATAATTGAAGAACCTTGAAGGGTCCACTCCATCTTGATTTGAACTTTTTGGGAAATAATCGAAGTCATGAATTGAATAAAAGCACCAAGTCTCCATTCTTAAACTCCTTCTTTTAATGTGAGCATCATGCCACCTTTTTGCTTTTTCTTTGTACAACTTAGCTTTTTCATAAGCTTCAAGTCTTAATTCTTCAAGTTGTTCAATTTATAACAATCTTTTCTCACCTGCAAGCTTCCCATCCATATTCAACTTTCAAATTACCCAATAAAATCTATGCTCTAACTCTAAAGATAAATGGCAAGCCTTGCTATACACAAGTATATATGGAGTAGTACCTACAGGTGTCTTGAAAGCTATCCTATATGCCTAAACTGTATCGTCTAACTTTAAAGCTCAATCTTTCCTTGAATTGATCACTACCTTCTCCAAAATCTTCTTTAATTCTCTGTTCACCACTTTTATTTGGCCAATCATCTGTGGATGGTAAGGAGTCGTCACTTGATGATGCACATTATATCTTTTTAATAGAGCTTCAAAGGTTGTTGCAAAAATGATTCCCTCCATCACTAATTATGGCTTTAGGCACTCTAAATCTAGTGAAAATCTTCTCAATAAATCTTTACACCATCTTGTCATCATTGGTCGGATTAGCCACAACTTCAACCCACTTCAAAATATAATCAACTTCAACTGGTATGTATGTGTTACATAAGCAGGATGGGAATGGTCCCATAAAATTCAAGTCCCACACATCAAATATTTTCACTTACATGATTTTCAAAAGTGGCATCTCATCCCGCTTTGATATGTTGCCCACTCTCTAGCATCTATCCCACTAAAGCAGAAAGTTTTGAGTATCTTTGAAAAAAATTGACTAATAGAACCCACATTCCAAGGTACAAGTGGCTATTTGTTTTTGCTCCATAGTGTCCTAGATACACTGAACTATGACATTGAGTCAAAACATCAGGCTTTCATCATCAAGGACACACTTGTCATATTGTCAACACAAATTTTATATAAAACATATTCGTCCCAAATATAACAAGAACACTAGAATAAGAAAGGCTTCCTTTGTTGATATGAGAGATCAGAAGGAAGAATAGCACTTAAAAGTAGTTTGCAATATCTGCAAGCTAAGGACGAAAAGGAATTTCTACAATCATTAAAGCCTCATCAGTAAAGCTCTCCTCGATTTCCTCTTCTTCTTCATGATGCCCCCATTTAAGTCGTGATAGGTGGTTTGCTACAGCATTTTCTACTCCCTTCTTATCTTTAATCTCAATGTTGAGTTCTTGGAGAAGATACACCCACTCGATGAGTCTAACCCCAACATCCTTCTCAACAAAGAGATATTTCAATGGCGCATGATCTATAAAAACAAGAACATGAGAGCCTAAATGATAAGAATAAAATTTTTCACATGCATATATCACAACAAGCAACTCCTTTTTCATAGTTGTGTAATTCAGTTATGCTCCTGTCAAGGTCGTGCTTGCGTAGTAGATGGCATGCAGACTCTTTTCCTTTAGTTGGCTAAGGACATAGCCAATAGTATCATAGCTTACATCACATATAACCTCAAAGATAAAAGACCAATCTAGTGACATCAAAATGGGTGCTGTTGTAAGTGCCTTCTTCAACCTATTAAAATCATCCAAACAAGCATCATCAAACACAAAAGGGACATTTTTAACTAAATGAGTTAACGGTCAAGCAATAAGAGGGAAACCCTTGATGAACCGTCTGTAGAACCCTGTATGACCAAGGAAGGCTCGAATGCCCTTGATGTTGGTGAGAGGTGCTATCCTTTCAATCACTTCAGTCTTAGCTTGATTCACTTCAATCCCCTTGCATAAGATCTTATGGCCTAATACAATTCCATTTTGGATCATAAAAAGTCACTTCTCTCAGTTTAAGACTAGATGAGACTCCTTACATCCTTGAATCTCTCTATTTAAATTAAATAAGCAACAATCAAAAGAATCTCTAAAGATAGATAAGTCATCCATAAATACCTCCATGAAGTTCTCATTCATGTTCGCAAATATGGCAATCATGCAACCTTAGAATGTGGCAGGTGCATTGCATAAACCTAAAGGAATCTTCTAATAAGTAAAAGTCCATAAGGATAAGTGAAAGTGGTTTTCTTTTGATCTTGTGGGTATATAAACACTTTATTGAACCCTGAGTATCCATTCGAAAAATAATAAAATGTATGGCCAACCACCCTCTCAATAATTAATTCCACAAAAGCTAAAAGGAAATGATCTTTTTTGGTGGCCAAATTGAGCTTCCGTTATCAATACACACTCTCTAAAGTATGATGATCCTAGTAGAAATCTTTTCACCTTTTTCATTCCCTATCACTGTCATGCCTCCCTTCTTAGGCACGCACTGTACCAGACTCTCCCACTCACTATTTAAAATGGGGTAAATGATCCCTGCATCTAAAAGCTTCACTACCTCCTTCTTTACAGCCTCTTGCATGTTTGGATTTAACCTTCTCTGTCTTTCCCTCACTGTTTTATATTTTTCTTCTTGGTTAATCCTTTGCATCACCGTATTGGAGCTAATCTCCCTAATATAAGAAATTTGCCACCCTATGGCTCTCATCCTATTCTTAATGGTCTCCACCACTTTCTCTTCTTCCTTATAATCTAATTGGTTGGAGATAATGATGGGTAAGGCATGGTTCTTACCTAAAAAACTGTACCTTAAGTGGAAAGTTAAGGTCTTAATCTCTAAAGTGGGTGGCTTAACAATGGAAGGTGGTGTAGGTGTATCTGTTCTCTCCAATTTCTCTAGCTCAACTTCCTTAAATAATTCCTCTTCTTTCACACTCTTATCGCAGTGTACTTTAATAACTTCATCAACTTCCTCTTTAACCTCCTTCACGCACTCATCCATAACATCAATTTTCATACATACAGTACCATTCATCAGTTTCTTCAAAGATTTAGATATGTTAAATTTAAACTACTCATCACTAATTCTTAAATCAAGTTTTCCTTTATGCACATAAACTAATGCCCTACCAACATTCATAAGGGGCATACCCAAAATCAATGGACAATTTTTATTGGCCCCAAAATCCAACATAACAAAATCAATAGGAATGATAAGTTTATCCACTTTTACCAACACATCTTCTATAACTCCAAATGGTCTCTTAATGGATTGATCCACAAGATGGATACTGGTTTGACCTCTCCTAATCCCATTTGAAAATAGATAAAGGCATCAAGTTAATACTTGCACCTAAATCACATAAGCATTTAGAAAATTCAAAATCACCAACAACAAATGGAATAGTAAAACTCCTTGGATCTTGTAGTTTTGAAGGCATTGTGCTTGAGATGATCGAACTACAAATCTCCGTCAAGGTTACCTTTTGATTGTCCTCCCAAGTGCGTTTATGTGTGAGTATGTCCTTCAGAAACTTCACATACTTAGGCATGCACTCCAAAGATTCCACCAATGATAAGTCTATTTGAAGCTTCTTCAGTTTCTCTAGAAACATAGAACACTGAGTGTTTACTTAATGTTGTCTCACCCTTTGTGGCTATAGAAGTTTAGACTTATAAGGTGCTGGTGGTACGTATGGCCTCTCTTCTACTTTCTCATCTTCTACCTCCTTGTCTTTCTGATTGGGCCCAAGTTTATTACATAAATTGGTGACATTTTCATGACTTTTGATATATTTTTTTATTTCTATGCTTAGCTTTTGTGCTTAAATTGATTCTTGAGTGTGCGCTTTTATTTTATATAGTTTGAAGGTAAAAATTGTTACAAATCAGTAGTCATTGCACTTATTAATTTTCTGAGAACAATTGATACTACAAACTACCCTTTTTTTATTGTAGGAGACTTAAGGAAAAGGAAGTCAAGAAGAAGACGTGGAATGAAAGAAGGATGAAGTAAAGTCAACGAGAGAAAGAGGAGCAACAGAAAGTTCACCGCGGTGAAGCGGATCTGTTGCCATAGTGAAAGACACAGAATCCAGGCTGAATATTTGAGAAAAGTTCGCTGCGGTAAGGGAACCAGCAATAGAGCAAAACCTTTCAGGAAAAGTTCACCGCGGCAAAAAACATTTGTCACCACAGTGAACCTTCGAAAACTCGGGCCAATTTTAGAAAAATTCACCCACTGTACGACCCGACCCAGCATCCTTCGTTTAAAAACCTACCAAATTAGGTTATAACAGAAAGGGAGAGAACGATATAGGGAAGAACATACACTCTCGGCTCTTCCACTCCACTTGACCATCATCAATCACCTCTGTCCATTTTTCTGTCACCACATTCAATATCTACTGTTGTTGCCATGGATGCTTTTGGTGGGTTTCCAGTTGTGAGTTCTCCTGAAGCATTTCGTGGCTAAGCACCATTTCCTCTTGAAGATGTAGCAATGGCTTGAGTTCAATGAGCTTCAAAGGGGAGTAGTTTGTTCATATTTAACTACATTATTGTGAACTCATTAGTCAGGATTTATGCTTTGTAGTTGGATTTTCTTGATTATAGTTTAATCAAGTGTTGAACAATGGATTGTGTTATTGGGTTTGTTGATGTAGAACTTGGAGCTTGAATATATGAAGT
>JANIIA010008431.1:0-13898 GCA_027478495.1 Erythroxylum alaternifolium | reverse complement strand
TGAATTTGTGTTGTTGTTTAGAATATTCTTATAATCATTGATGAGTTTTTATGTTCTTTAATAGTCTAAGTATTTATCTTAAGTGGAATGAGTTTGAAATCAATTGTAGGTGATTAATTCGATCAATTAATACTTCAACTTCGATGTGATTAATGCAAACATAGTATTAACAGAAGGAACTAATACGTTTCATAGACAATTAAATTCATTCCATTATAAACTCCTAAGATGGTATATAGATTGAAAACTCGTGATGCAGCTCCCGTGATGCTTATCAGTGAAAAATTCCACCTGCTTAGGAGTCATAGCGAGAACTTATTTTCTTGATTCACAGGTGTAAACAATGCCACATATCATAATTTTGAAATAAATTATAGGTGATTAATTCAATTGGTTAATACTTAGGAGATGTGTGAAGTTAAGATGTTCTGTAAATTTTGGGAAACGTAAAGGATACTAACAATGGAATCATTGTTTTAAATTAACAATTTTGTAGAAATGAGTAATTTTGATAGATCTTGGATGTATAGATGATTATCACGTGATGATTTTATTAATCCTGAGTTTGTTGAGGGAGTTGAAGCTTTTATTCATTATGCTTGTTCTCAACCTGCATATATGGATGGGCTAAAGATCAGATGTCTATATAAAAAGTGCAAACACATTCATTTCCTTCTTATTGTTGTATTTCAATTGAATTTTATGTGTGAATTTTGGAATGAAAATATGTATTTCTTGTTAAGAATGTGCATTTTTTATAAATGTTTGGTACCATATATGGCTGAGTTTTTTAGTTTTTTTCTTTGTTCAACAGGAGGTAAATTTCATAAAAATGAAGGAAACTTTACCAAAATTTTAAATTCTAATTTACTTATAACATTTTATTCTTATATAGGAAAGGGCTATGGGTATGAGACCTACACCTGTTAGCTCTTTTTGCACACTCACACTAAGAAGCATGACAGTGTGACATTCGTCAATAACCGTTATAGAGAACTCAATGTATGCGAAATTTATGGTTTAATATTAATGGCTAATTATTATCACTTATTAATATAAATATTGCTTTCTGATAGGACCAAATACAAGAAAACATTTAACGACAGTCTCAGCAGTCTGAAGATGTTGATGAGACTGAAACCTATATTTATGCAGTGGATGTTAGGGACCGTCAAGGAAGGATATTCAGGTTGCGAATACATGTTATTTGCAATCCTCCACGTTCAGTACAGCAGTATCTAGTAGGCGGTCCATAACCAATGGAGCCCAAGAACTTCGGAGCAAAGTGTAGACATTGGCAACTCAGTTGCAACAGTCAATGGATCAGTTGCAATAGTCGATGCAGTACATAGCTCAGCTCCGTAATGAGGTGGATGAGTTGAAGGATACGGGTAACACCTCATCACACCAATCATAGCATCTGCCGGCTCCAAATTAATAATGTACTTTTGGTCATTTTATTAGAATTACGAAAACTTATTATGTACAATTTAATGTTTTATTATCAATTAAGGTATTTTCAACTTTATATCACCAATCAAATTTATGTTTAAAAAATTAAATGTATACTATTACATTAATAGCTGTTTAAATTATGCATCAATTATAACATCATAAAATAAAATTTATTGACGATATTGGTAGTACATTATTAAAAAAACTTTTCTAATTAATTTACAGACGAAAATCTGTGATCTGTCAGTAAAATTAAAACAATTACCGACGGAAGGAATAATACCATCAGCAATCACAGACGAAATAACAACTTCTGTCGGTAAAGTTGGGACAATTTTCGACGGTAAAAGAACACTCGTCAGTAATGTTTGAACAAAATTACCGATCGAAACGTGTAAACCATCGGTAATCACAGACAGAATAACCAATCACATGCCGTTGGTAATCACAAACGGAATAACCAACAGTATGTTGTTAGTAATTACAGACGAAATAACTAATGGTATGTCGTTGGTAATCACAGACGGAATAACCAATGGTATACCATCAGTAATCATAGGCGAAATAACCATCGGTAATTTTTTAACAACTTACCGACAGAAAAATGTAAACCATTAGTAAATTTACTGATGGAAAATAATGTTCCGTTGGTAAATATATCGATGGTCAACTGTAAAGCATTCCGTTGGTAAATTTACTAACGAAACATTATTTTCTGTCGTTAACTTTACCAACGGTTTACATTTTTCTGTAAGTAAATTTACTAACGAAACATTATTTTTTGTTGATAAATTTACCAATGGTTTATAGTTTTCCATCGGTATTTATTAGCTACGGCCATTTCTACGATGCCTTTGTCCGTTGGTAATGTCCGTTGCTAATCTTACATACCAATGGAAAGTTAATGTTTTCCTTCGGTAATGTCCATCACAAAATGACATTTTTCTTGTAGTGATATATGTAAGCCATTACTTTTATCATTTAAGGGTGAACCTTGAACTAACGGATAAGGTTATTTCTCTGTGAATAGAAGGTCATAGGTTTCAATTACAAAAAACTACAAAGGGAAAGTCACGTATAATTGATAACCCTCCATCGACCCTCGCAAAGCGGAGAACCTTTTGTACTGAAATTTGCCACTACTTTTACCATTTATATTAGGATCGTTCTTCAAAACTTGCAAAACCCATATTTTCTTAAATGGTTATGGTCATGTTCAATTATAAAGTTTATCTAAGTTGAAATTGTCGATACTTTCAAACTGTCAACAGTAATAACTTTTATTACCTTTGTGAATCTGAAACATCAAGATCCATGTGAATAATGAAACCAAATCCAAATCAGGTTATACTTTTTTACAGCAGAAATATGCAAAGAAACTGGTAGTGTCAGGAAGAGCACATCAAGTGTCGTGCCTTTATCAATATCCACACTCTCGCGAGACTAAACAATCCATTCTGATGTGCTAGCATCACTTTCTAAGACCTCTCTCTCTCTCTCTCTCTCTTTCTAGCAGAGGACGTCTCCTTTAAGGTTTTTAAGCAGATGAGATTCCTCTGTCTTTTAGTCATATTATATATCCATACATATAGTAAAATCCTAAAGTCCAAAGCCCAAAGCCCAAATTCGATTAAGGCCCAATGAATGTTCAGTTTGCTTGGTGTGCAACCCTGTAGGCCTATTTAATATCAATAGGAGGCCTAAACTTCTTTTAGGCCCACAAGTTATAAGCGATCTTTAGCAAGACATAATAACCACCTAATATTAAATAAGGTCACAATTTAACACTGCCTAAATTACAACTGATCAATTATAGTATATTCTGTAATTGGTTTGCAGGGCATACATGTTGATGGTAAAACCTATCTACTTGTTTTATGCCCAAAAATCACAAGTGAACGGGCATGACTTGTAGTTAAAAAGAGTGGATATTGATTCCACAGGGATTGATGCCTAGACATCGCTTAATTTAGACACAACTTTGTTTAAGAAACGAAATTGTTAAATGCAAATAATCTGCAAAATCAAATTAAAATTAAAAGACTAATGTAAACAATGGACAATACCACAAATGCAGAAAATCTAAATTCAAGAATCTAAATGTTAGAGATTACTTTTTCCTTATTTTATCTCCCTCCTATTTTATTGATTAAATTATGTCTCACCTTACATTTTTTAATGTACTAATTACCCTCTATCAAGGTGTAACTATTTTTACCTAATCGAATTAATAGGAATCAATTAAACGATCTCTCAACCTACCCAGTGACTCTACCGATGTAACTAGTTATTAAACTATCCTATAGGTGATCAATTGACTAATCGAGATCTCTCTTTTAACTATTCAATTGACATAATGATTACTAGTTTATAGGTTGCCAACTCTTGTTGTACTATCCTACACGAATTTCATCTCACTCACTCTTTCGATTTGTTAGAAGACAAAAATTTAAAACAACAATCATCAAAGACACTTCATTCAATTTAATAAAATAGGAGTTTTGAAAAAATAATTCAAAAGCAATCCCTAAAACAAAATCAATCTAGCATGGTCTCTATAACATCGTCAACAATCAAATAAACCATTTTTACAAAGAATAGAGAAGATTAAAATGAAAGAAAATATAATAGAAAGACTCCTCTTCTTTGCCAAAATTTGGAATTTTGGTGTTAATGTGCTATTTTGCCAAATCTTGATGATGATCCTTGTCTTCAATCCCTCCTCAATGCTCCAAACATATGGTCTCTACTTAAGGATGATGTTTCTACAGGTGGGTACCGTCTCCTTTGAAGATGGAAGCTTAATGTTGTTTTTATAGCCCAAAAATTCTAGGTTTAATGAAGCCTCACAGATTGCCTCGGATTACAATTCCCACGTCTGTGGGAATCTGCATGATTCCCATGAGCATGTGAATTACACACAGATGCACTTCTCATTTCTGCTGTGATTTTTCACGTCCGTGGGAATTTGTCCCAGAAGAACTCTTTTTGTTTTCTCTTCTTTGATCTTTTGTTCAACCTCCAAGTTGCTCCCTCTTCTTTCTTGCATAAAATAGTCAATTCTGACCCTCAGTTAGCATCAAACACACAAGAACAACAATGGAAATCAAACTTAATGAAAAAATACAAAATTAATCCTAAACTTGAACAATAAATAACAATTATGCAAGAAAACACATGCCAATCACCTACTAAAACATATCCTAATGCAAACCTATCAACATCCCCACACTTGAATCTTTGCTTGTCCTCAAGCAAAATAAATACAACCAATCAATTCTACCTCTTCATTTTCATAAAGATCTCAAATTCAAGCCAACTTAAATATCAAGTTAATGTACATATCATGACTACTTTTTGCATTAGTGTACACAAGCAAACTCATAATTGGCACAATCACTCAAAGATAAGTAAAAATGCACAAATGAATCTTCCTCACAATTTTCACTCATTTCGCTCAAGTGTTTAAAGGTTAGTGTTTCGCTCAAACTTCCTATAGGAAATTACACTACTATAGGCTTGCTAATACACCAATTCTCCTCTACAATGATTGTATGCATAAATAGATCAAAAGGACTTGTTTAGGGTTGTAATGTGGTAACGATTAAGGTGGGTCAAAAGAGGGGAAAGAGGGGAAAGCATAAGCATAAATGAAGTACAAAACACATAAAATAAGATAATAAAACATAACTATGAGACATACAAATATAACTAATATTCTGCACTTATTGATGCTATTCATTTGTTCTTCCTTTTCTTTTCTTTTCTTTTCTTTTTATTTTTCATTATTTCTTTTTCTTCATACATGGAAGAAATATGATCAAAATTAGCACTATGTACAATGTAGTCCACAGGCAGAAATATACTTAACTTGTCTTCCTAAAAATTTCACACAATCCCAACTAATATTTACTAAGTACTTTACTAAGTTTGTGAAAGGGTAGGATAATGGGGTTTAAAGTGTTAAAATTTTGGGCGTTTTTAAGAAACAAAAGGTTAAGGCTCAATGGGGGTAGCAAGGGATTATGCAAAGGTTGGTCGTTTAAGCTAAGGGTTAATGCAAGAAAAGGGCCTCGATCATCTCTATTAAGCATGCATCCAATAGATTCAAACCTATTCAAAGCAAGTTATAAAGGTAGTAACCTATCGAAGTACACTCAATAAGGAAATGAAATGACTCTAAATGGAGTCCTATGGCTCAATCCTTACTTTATCTCAAATGAAAACTCATTATGCATCTCTACACTACCTCACTGTTCAAATGTCGATTTGTGACTAAGCTTATGTAACTAACTACTTTTCATCACTCTATATAGTTCACTTTCTATTTAAGTAGCCTAATCTGAGTTCAAGCATTCATCCAATCTAATTCCAACTAGCATGATAGAATCTCATGACAATATTTATCATAGTGACTCAAATGTGGTTCCATTGTTGACGCAAAGCACATACAATATGCCTAAACGTGCATCATATTCAACACAATGTAAAAACAATGCAATTAAGAAAGTTAATGTCACCTCCCCACGCTTAAAGATCACAATGTCCTCAATGTGACAAGTTAACCCCCAAGTGAGTGAAAATGACATTAAACCAAATAAAAATGAAAACAACACAAACAAAAGAAATTGAAACAAATGAATGATATTAACCCAAACAGAAGATACTGAAGTCAAACCAAATTAAAGAAATTAGAACTAAACAAAATACATAGCACACAAACAAATAATATGAAACCAAATACACATGAAATGAAATGCACTCACATACAAGAAACAACGAAATTTAAAAGTTTAAGGGATAAGAAAAGCTTATTATGATGACGATGGTGATGGTGATGGTGTAGGGGCTTCAAAATTGTTCCTCCGACAGAAGTTGAGGAATCTCTTCTTCAAACTACGCTGCTCCTTATGTATTGTCCGCATTTGTGTGCTAAGCTTATTTAATTTAGATGTCATCCATTGTTAGTTGGAGGCTATTTGTTCAAAGGTTTGTTACAGTTGGTCAACCTCCACTAATGCATTTGGTTCTGCTGCTACTGCTTTATCCTTTAGATCCTGAGCTGCTCGAGGTGCGGAAGGTTGGGACACAACTGTACTAATGCTTCTCCTATTTCTCACTACATCACGCGTCTGAGGATTACAGAATTCCATAGAATAATCCTCCACAATCTCGAGACAGCTCAAAAATGATATGTCAAACATATCGTGTGGCATTGTACGCACCTCTTCCAAATTATGGTTATAAAAATGAGCTAAAGCAATAACAATATGCCACATTCCAAAGTATGAACTCTTTTTATTGACAACACTAACGATTGATCTAAAAATTCTAATGGATGTGTTGATTCTAACCTTCCGATCCATCCACCATAAGAAGAAAAGTTCTTTAGTGGACAAACATTTGCTACTTTTGGTTTTACTGAATACATTTAAGTACATGAATTTACGCAACAGCAAATGTTCGGCACTACATATTAAAGCATTCGATGCATTGTGTGAATCAAAACTATCTTCTTCCATTAAAATTTTCCAATTGGCATCCACATCAAAATCAGTATGATCATCTAAAACTTTTGTGTTTTGGAAATCGAAAAGATGACGCATGACATTATAATCTAGTTTGTACACATCACCAAATAATCTAAACCAAAAGACATCCATTTTTGGGGTGTAATGAAGAGTAGTGAAAAATTCAATTGTCATCATAGGGTGAGTATGCACGTCACATCGGATGAACCTATTCCACCCTATGTTGTCAACTAGTTGCTCAATCTTTGTCCTCACTCTTATGTTCTCTAATAATTCAAAATCGAAATACCTAGGAGTGATTATTCCCCTATTCTTAAAATCACAGAAGCACATACCTTCATCTTCTGAGTAAATCGGGAAGGGAGATCAGTAATTTGCCGTCAATCCCTTTTGCCTTCATCGAAAACTTGACGGCACACTTCGTCACTGGGTTTCTGA
The DNA here is from genome assembly GCA_027478495.1 of Erythroxylum alaternifolium. NCBI lineage: Eukaryota > Viridiplantae > Streptophyta > Magnoliopsida > Malpighiales > Erythroxylaceae > Erythroxylum > Erythroxylum alaternifolium. The sequence continues at coordinate 6,474 of JANIIA010008431.1, read as the reverse complement.
GCGATCATCTTCTTCGGTGTCATTATTATAGAAAAACCTGCAAGAACAAGAGAGAGAAACTGAAATTCAAGCTTTAGAGAGAGAGAACAAAAAACTTACCTAAATCTTTGTTGTTTGGAAAGATTAATGCACGAAAAAAATGAAAAGAATGTAAGAACAATAAAAGAATTGAAGAAAATACCAAGAATATAAAGGGAGATTGAAGAGTTTTAGAGAGTGAGAGGAGATAAATTCTTGGGTAGGAGAGAGAGAGTATGAAAATATGAAGATAGGGTGAGAGAAAACAAATTAAAATCCAAACAAAATCAACATGAACATCAATCAATCTTAATTTGGAAATAATCAAACCAAAGAACTCAAACAAAAACTAGACAAAAACTCAAACAAAAACTATACAAAAACAATATAAGAGATTAAACATGCTAAGTTAAGGTCATTAGCTCGACCATTCAACATATACTCATGAAAAAGTGGAAGATAGGAGAGAGATAACTTTCCTTGCTTGTGGATATGTCCCTCCATAATATGGTTCACAGCAGTGCCCATTGACCTTGAATGTTTCCCCATTATCATTTTCTAGCTCTAAAGCTCCATGAGGAAACACTTGAAGAATTTTAAAAGGTCTACTTTATTATGACTTGATTTTTCCAGGAAATAGTCGAAGTCTTGAGTTAAACAAAAATACTAAATCCCCACTCTTAAATTCCTTCTTCTTGATATGGCCATTGTGTCACTTCTTAGCCCTTTCTTTATATAGCTAGCATTTTCATAAGCATCATACCTCAACTCTTCCAACTCATCGATGTGTAACAACTGCTTTTCTCCTGCCAGCTTCTAATCCATATTCAATTTCTTGATTGCCCAATATGCTCTATGCTCCAATTCCAATGGTAAATGACATGCCTTGCCATACACAAGCCGATATGGTGTTGTGCCTATGGGAGTCTTGAAAGCTATTTTGTAAGCCCAAAGTGCATCGTCTAGTTTCGTTGACCAATCTTTTCTTGAAATGTTCACTATCTTCTCCAAAATCTTTTTCAACTCTCTATTCACCACCTCCACTTGACCACTAGTTTGGGGATGGTACGGGGTAGACATTCTATGATAAATGTTGTATCTTCTTAGAAGTTCTCAAACGGTTTGTTGTTAAAATGACTTCCCCTATCACATATGATTGCTCTAGGCACCCCAAATTTACTAAAAATCTTCTTAATGAACTTCTGAACCACCTTGCTATCGTTGGTTGGAGTAGCGACCGCTTCAACCCATTTAGAAACATAATCAACTCCAACCAAGATATAGGTATTGCCTTCAGATGGTGGGAATGGTCCTATGAAGTCGAGACCCTATACAACAAATATCTCCACCTCTATTATATTCAAAAGTGGCATATCATCTCGTTTTGATATGTTGCCAACTCTTTGACATCTATCACATTTGAGCACAAAATCTCGAGCATCCTTAAATAGAGTTGGCCAATAGAATTCACACTCCAAAATCCATGTAGTAGTCTTGTTAGCTCCATAATTCCTTGCATATGGTGAGCTATGACATTGAGTTAAGATCTTAGGCATTTCATCTTTAAGAACACACCTGCAAATTAAACTATCAGCACAGATTTTACAGAGTACAGGTTCATCCCAAATATAATGAGCACACTGAAATAAGAAACGCTTCCTTTGTTGATATGATAAATCTGATGGTAGAATACCATATGAGAGGTAATTTGCAATATCTGCAAACCAGGGAAGGAAAGGGTTATCTACCATCATCAAAGTCTCGTAAGGAAAGCTTTCCTTAATATCCTCTTCTTCATCATAATGTGTGACTTCAAGTCTTGATAAGTGATCTGTTACGACATTTTTCCCCCTTTCTTGTCTTTAATTTCAATATTGAACTCTTGGAGCAGGAGTACCTAATGAATAAGCCTAGCCTTAGAATCCTTCTTAGTGAAAAGGTAACACAATGTTGCATGCTCTATAAACACAATAACTTGTGAACCTAACAAATAAGAACAAAAATTTTCACAAGCAAATACCACTGTAAGAAATTCTTTTGTAGTAGTTGTATAATTCAATTGTGCTCCTATCAATGTTTTGCTTGCGTAATAGATAGCATGCAACCTCTTCTCCTTCCACTAACCTAGTACATACCCAACTGTATGGTCTCTTGCATCATACAAAATCTCGAATGGAAGAGACCAATCCGATGTTGTCAAAATTGGTGCTATTATGAGTACTTTCTTTAACCTGTTAAAAGCATTTAAGCAGTCATCATCAAAAACAAAAGGCACATCTTTCACCAATAGATGAGTAAGGATTTTGCAATGAGGAAAAAATCTTTAATGAACTGTCGTTAGGACCCTGCATGACCAAGAAAAGCTCAGACACCCTTGATGTTAGAGGGAGGAGGTAACTTTTCAATTACTTTTGTCTTAGCTCAATCCACTTCAATCCCTTTATATGAAATCTTATGGCCTAATACGATTCCCTTTTGGACCATGAAATGACATTTTTCCCAATTTAAAACTAAATGTGTCTCCTCACATCTTTAGAGCACTTTATCTAAGTTCAGCAAGTAATGATCAAAAGAGTCTCCAAAAATAGAAAAATCATCCATAAATACCTCTATAAAGTTTTCATTCATGTCTGCAAATATGGCCTTCATTCACTTTTGAAATGTAGTAGGTGCATTACATAAACTGAAAGGCATCCTTCGATATGTAAAAGTTCGTATCGACATGTAAAAGTGGTCTTCTCTTGATCTTCCAGATATATAAATATTTGATTGTACCTTAAATATCCATCCAAAAAGCAATAAAAAGAATGACCAGTCACTCTCTCAATCATTTGGTCCACAAAAGGTAAAAGGAAATGATTCTTCTTAGTGGCCAAATTTAACTTTCTATAGTCAATGCACACTCGCCACCTTATGATAGTCCTAGTGGAAATATTTTCCCCTTCTTCATTTTCTATCACTGTCATGCCACCCTTCTTTGGCACACACTGTACTGGACTCACCCACTCACTGTTCGAAATGGGGTAAATTATTCCTGTATCCAGAAGTTTCACTATTTCCTTCTTTACTACCTCTTGCATATTTGGATTTAACCTTCTTTGTCGTTCTCTCATAGTTCTACAACCTTCTTCCAAGTTAATTCTACGCATCACCACATTGGGGCTAATCCCCCGAATATAAAAAATTTGCCACCCTACAACTCTCATCCTTTTCTTAATAGTCTCCATCACTTTATCTTCTTGCTCAAAATTTAATTCATTGGAGATAATGATAGGTAAAGTGTGGTTCTTTCCTAAAAGGGTATATCTCAAATGGGAAGGCATAGGTTTAATCTCTAAAGTAGGAGGTTTAAAGGTAGAAGGTGGTGTAGGTGTTTCAGCTCTCTCTAACTGTTCTAGCTCCACTTCCTTACAAACATCCTCTTCGTTCGTACTTTCATCTTTATGTACTCCATTCACCTTATCAACTCCTCAACTCCTTCTTTAATTTCCTTCACACACTCATCTACTACATCAATTTTCATACACACATTTCCATCCATCGGTTTCTTCAAAGATTTTGTCATATTGAACTCAACCTGCTCACCACCAATTCTCAACACAAGTTTTCCTTCATAAATATCACCAATGCCCTACCAGTATTCATAAAGGGCCTACCCAAGATTAACGGATAATTTTTATTAGCTTCAATATCCAATACAACAAAATCAACAAGAATTATAAATTTATCCACTTTTACCAATACATCTTCTACAACTCTAAATGGCCTTTTTATTGATTGATCTGTAAGCTGAATCAACATAGAAGTCAGCTTGACCTCTCCTAATCCTAATTTCCTGAAAATAGACAAAGGCATCAAATTAATACTTACACCTAAATCACATAAATATTTGGAAAATTCAAAATCGCCAACAATACATGGAATAGTAAAACTCCCTGGATCTTGCAATTTTGAAGGCATTTGACTTGAGATATTAGAACTATAGTTCTCCATCAATGTAATTGTCTGATTGTCTTCCCAAGTAAGTTTGTACGTGAGTATATCCTTTAAAAACTTCGCATACTTGGGCATGCACTCCAAAACTTCCACCAATGACAAATTAATCTATAACTTCTTCAGTTTCTCTAAAAATTTGGAAAACTAGGTATCCACCTGATGTTACTTCACTCTTTGTGGATATGGGAGTTTGGGCTTGTACAGTGGTGGCGGTACATACGGCCTGCTCTCTCCCTTTTCTTCTTCTATCTCCGTACTATTCTCTTTTTCTTGGTCGTCCATTTCTGCACTTGGTTATTCCAATTGCTTTCCAATCCAAAGTATAATTGCTTTGAGTTACTCCTTTGGAAAAACCTCATTATTGCTCGATAAGCAACCTGCATTTCAAGAAAATAAAGCATCAGTAAGTTGACATACCTGGACTTCCAAATTATGGATTGACGAGTCATGTTTCTTCACAATCTGATCAAAATTTGCCTCCATCCTCTGTTGATTTTCCTCCTGGCTTTCATACATCTTTTTCTAACTCTCTACTTGAACTGACATTTGGAATTAAACATCTCCATAAAGTTGCCCAACTTATTTTCCAACATTCCGATTCGATCTTGTTTGAATCATGGCGATCCTTGTGATCTTTTTTGGCCACCTACATTATTGTTACTCCAAGAAAAGTTCGGGTAGTTTTTTCAACCTAGATTATATGTATTCAAATATGTGTTATTACCTCACTGCGGCTAGCCTAAATAGCTTACCTGTTCAGTCCCGCTAACTCCTAATAGAAAACATTCAGCTGAGTTGTGATTGTTCTCCTTACACAACTCACATTGTGCTTACATTGTCTTAACTGATAAGGTGGACGCTCCTTACATGTTGCTTGGCTACTTTGTCAAATTTGTGATTTGAGCCTTTAAGGCAGTAACTGAGTCAATAGGTATTATACCTCTTTATTCCTTCTGTCCTTGTCTACTCCTCTTGCTCGACCATATGCAGCCATTGCTTGCCAACCCCTCTAATAAATTATGAGCTGCTTCCACCGTCTTCCTCATCAGTGAACCTCTAGTTTCTGTATCAATTGTACCCCTTGTGCTCAGGTTCACTCCATTATAAAATGTTTGAAGCGAAAATTCCTTCGAGAGGTTGTGATGTGGATAGCTCCTTTGAAGTTCCTTAAATCTCTCTCATGCTTCGTAGAGAGATTCTCCGTCTCTTTGCTGGAAATTTGTTATCTCCTTGATAATCCTCTCGTCTTTGTCAACAGAAAATACTTGACGAGGAATGCTTGGGTGAGCTACTCCCAAGTCATGATCTGGCCTGGATTCAAAGAATTATACTGTGCTTTAGTCCGATCCTTTAATGTGAATGAAAATAGTCACAGCTTCACCACGTCATCAGACATTCTGTTGAATTTGAATGTGTCACAGATCTCCAAGAAACTTTACGATGTAGGCATTCGGATCCTCATTGGATAGCCCGTAAAATTGCACATTGTTTTGAAGAATGTTGACTAGCACCAAATTTATCTCAAAATTATTCACTTGAACTACCGGCCTCGCCACTGCTTGAGGACTAAACCCTGGCCTCATGAAATCCATGAGTGTCCTTTCCGGTTCTCCTTGCTCTCCTTCTTCAGCCATATCTTGATTTGAGAAATTTAGATGCTTTACTCTTCTTATTTCTCTTTCGTGCTTCTTAATGTCGAGAAATTCAGCCTCTATAGCTTCTTTTGTCCTTCGTGTACTCCTTGCGTTCATGCTCCTGCAAATACAAAGGAAAAGTATCAAAAAATTTTAAATCAAAGTAATCTAAATCAAACACGATGCTCAACAATCAATCCTCGACAATGGCGCCAAAAACTTGTTGATGGTAAAACCTATCTACTTGTTTTATACTCAAAAACTGCAAGTGAACGCGTTGTGACTTGTAATAAAAAGAGCAGATATCGATCCCACAGGGATTGATGCCTAGACATCGCTTAATTTAGACACAAATTTGTTTAAGAAACTAAATTGTGAAATGCAAATAATATGAAAAATTAAATTAAAATTAAAATTAAAAGACTAATGTAAACAATGGACAATACTGCAATTGTAGAAAATCTAAATTCAAGAATATAATTGCTAGAGATTACTTTTTCCTTATTTTGTCTCCCTCCTAGTTTATTGATTAAATTGTGTCTCACTCTAGATTTTTGAATGTGCTAATTAACTTCTCTCAAGGTGTAACTATTTTTCCCTAATCGAATTAACAAGAATCAATTGAATGATCTCTCAACCTACCCAATGACTCCGATTAAACTAGTTATTAAACTATCCTATAGATGATCAATTGACTAATCGAGATCTCTCTTCTAACTATTTAATTGACATAATGATTGCTAGTCTATGCCAACTCTCGTTGTACAATCCTACACGAATCTCATCTCACTCACTCTCTCGATTTGTTGTAAGACAACAATTTAAA
>JANIIA010008373.1:0-13901 GCA_027478495.1 Erythroxylum alaternifolium | reverse complement strand
GCAGCACATGAGGAGAGACCCACCAACAGCAGACAATCCATGCCAAAGCAGAAGATGATAGCTGGAAAGAAAAAGAGGAGATGAGGTGTTGTCTACAAAAAGAGAAGAAAGTTCCGTATAATAGGAGGGCTATGTGGTTTTGGCAGGGCGTGAACTGAAGAAGCAGAAAAATCAAAGAAGAAAAATGTTGGCTGAAAAAAGGGCGTGAACTGAAAAGGGAGCTACACAAAAACCAGCTTAAAAATGCTAGCCACTAAGGAGGAGAGAGTGGACTGAGAAAAAAATAGAAGAGCTGAGGGTGTGCGTGAACAGAAAATAACAAAAGAGAAGAGTTGAAGGTGGTGAGCGTGGACTGGGGAGAGCATGAGAGATACATAAAAACAGGGAAAAAAAACTGGCCAAAGAGGAGAGCTACAGTGGGAAAAACGAAAATCACTCTACGCAGGAGGCAGACCAAGCAGAGGCGCAACAACGCACACAGTGAGCAGAGATAAAGGGTGACGCAGAAAAGGGATTATTCCTTCTCTGTTTTATTATTTGATTTGTTCTAATGTTGATTGCTGATCTTGATTTACGTGGTCTTCATCCTGTTATAATTGAGTAGTTTCCTCAAAGCTTCAAGATTAGGCTAAAGTTTTTAGCTAATTTTTGTAGATTAAATCTTGGTTGATTTATAAGTATGAATTTTTGGTTTTGATTTCTCTGATTTGAGATTAATTTTGCTAGTATTGTGTTTGGCCAACTATTGTTTGATATTAGTTGTTAATTGAAAAACCGATAGGTGAAAATTGATAACGGAACTCCAAACAGGGAACTTATAAATTTCAGATTTAGACATAGACCGAATTTATGAGAGAAAATCAGGTGAGCGAAGAACATAATGGGTTATGCTTGATTGCTAGGCGACGATAGTAGACGAGGATTATTGCGTACACTCCTTTGATACCTTGAAAAAATGATCTAAGAAACTCTAAGCTCAACCTTCTATCAACCAAAAATTTGCCTAATAAATTGATCAAGGTGAAGTCCATAAAAAACGCTAAAAGTGGAGCCATCCTTGAAGCTTACCACATTCCATTCGGATTAACCCCTAGAATATTCGCATTTTTCTTTAGCTTTGATTTTGTTATTTTTGGTAGTTAAATTTCTTATTTTAATTCCCCATTTTTACACAATTGTTTAGTCCAATTAATTGAGTGATCCAAGCCTAGTACTTACACAATTACTCCCTGTGGGACTATATTATACTATACTACGTGGGACCCGTAAACTTGCGGAATCACATCACCTCATAACTTTTGCATAGTACGAATAAAGCGTTGACTACCACTGGGTGCCTTTTAACTCGAAACTTTTACATATTGAAGAATTAACTCTTTCAACTAGATAATATCTTACAAGTTTACTTTTAATAATATAAAAATAATTAAGTAAATTTTAATAAAAGTAAGAATTTATAAAAACATATCAATAGTATTTATAAATATATTATAGTTTTAATAAAATAATAGATATTTTCAATATAATATACCTTACGTATTTGTTTTCTTCACTCAATTACTTTTATATTCTTTTGAAATTGATACATTATGATTAATAAAGGGATTTATTCATTTTAAGATTTATATAAATACATATATGCATAATGTATATATTCTGTAAATATGAAAAATAAAATAAAAAGGCTGAATGCGTTAAGAGTAATCTTGTTATTAATTTCTTTTAATATGTGTATTAAAAATATAAATTTTGTAATGATTATTTAATAATAGATATGATATGAAAAGATAATAATATTTATAGAAGTAAAAAAATCAACAATAACTAAAAGTTACATGCATAATTATTATTTTAAGTATATAATTTACAACAACAACATCAATTAAGAGTTTTGTACAAAATTTATAAGAACATTAAAAGTTTGAAAATATTATATTACAAACTTAATATATGTATTTAAAAAATCATATTAAAAAGAATTATAATAAAATTTTAAACATGTTAAAATAATATTTGAAATAAATTGTACTTAGAAAATAACTTTTGTTCATTTACATTATTAATTATAATAAAATTACAAAATTAAAATTAAATTTACTTGTTTGTAGGGAGTAATTATAACAACATTATCATAGCTACATATTTTTAACAAAAATATATTGGTTCATATTTTATATAAATATTTTTGTATAATTTATAAGTAATTCCATTCTACATTTATTATAAATGATTATGCTATAATAAATAATTTATGAATTCAAAAAAAATAACTGCAATTTTTCAAATTTTCTTAAAATAGCTATATAAACAATTTTAAAAATGTATTAAACTTTTGGGCCGAATCATTTTGGCCCTCCTTAGACATGGGTCAGGCCCTCTCGGAATATATTTTGGCTAGGTTGGTCCCTTAACATTCCTGTGTTTGAGTTCTTTGTAAGCTATGACTCTTACATTTATGTATAAAAGTTTCTTTTTAATTTTTCAAAAAAATATTGGTAAACTATTGCCTCACCGATTAGTTAATCAGACGCGAGCCCCTCTTCAAGCAGATTCCTCCTTTTGCTTCTCAACCAAGGGGTTTAAACTGGTTTTACCCGTTAATTAAATCACATGCATCTAATTTAAGAGATCAAGGGTTAGGAGGTAATTTTAAAAGATTAATTTAATGAAAATTAAGAATTAAATGTTCTAAAATATTTCACATTTTAGAAAATATGTATAATTTTATGTTTTAAATAATTAAATTTTATAAAGGTAGAGGATGGATGATTCGTTATAAAATTGTAATATTTTTATTATAAATTAGTTAAGTTTTCACTGTTGAGAGTGTTAGAATACCTTTGTAAAAACTTATTAGAAGTTAATATAAATTTTAAAACTAAATTTACTTGTTTTGTTTGTAAGGAATAATTATAACAACATTATCATAGCTACATATTTTTAACAAAAATATATTGGTTCATATTTTATATAATTTATTTTATATAAATATTTTTGTATAATTTATAAGTAATTCCATCCTACACTTTATTATAAATGATTATGCTATAATAAATAATTTATGAATTAAAAAATATAACTGCAAATTTTCAAAATTTCTTAAACTAGCTATATAAACAATTTTAAAAATGTATTAAACTTTCGGGCCGAATCATTTTGGCCCTCTCGGAACATGGGCCAGGTCCTCCCGGAATATATTTTGGCTAGGCTGGCCTGTTAAGATTCCTGTGTTTGGGTTCTTTGTAAGCTATGACTCTTACATTTATGTATAAAAGTTTCTTTTTAATTTTTCAAAAAAATATTGGTAAGCTATTGCCTCACCAATTAGTTAATCAGACGCGAGCCCCTCTTTAGGCGAATTCCTCCTTTTACTTGTAAACCGAGGGGGTTTAAACTAGTTTCACTCGTTAATTAAATCGCATGCATCTAATTTAGGAGACCAAGGTTTATGAGGTAATTTTAAAAAATTAAAGATTAATTTAATGAAAATTAAGAATTAAATGTTCTAAAATATTTCACATTTTAGAAAATTTTTAAAAAGGCAATATTTTTTCCATGTTCAAAAAAACTTAATAGTCAAATATGTACAATTTTTTATTTTAAATAATCAAATTTTATAAAGGGAGAGGATGGATGATTCACTATGAAATTGTAATATTTTTATTATAAATTAGTTAAGTTTTCACTATAGAGAGTGTTAGAATACTTTTTTAAAAACTTATTAGAAGTTAATATAAATTTTTAATAGTTTTTTTTATATACGTGGTATCATTATTGTCTTCAACTTTTATGATAATATTTGACAAAATTGGGCATGTAATTAAAAATCGAGATATTTGAAGTTCAATTTGATTTGTTTACAAAATTTAGTATGAAGTTATATTTTTTTTCATAAAAAATAGTTCTCTAGCAATTCAATTTGATTATATAAGTTAATTTATTAGTCAATTGTTACTTTAAAACTCCTACCCACTCTATGTAAAGACATAATAAAAATAATAATGTGAGGTATGTAGAACTAATATAACTTTTGGTGAAGTAAAAGTGCATAAAATATATTAACATTCTAATAATATTATCACGTGAACAAGAAAAAATAGAATTATAAACAACTAATTTATTTTATAACAATTTCTATGCTATGAAAAGTACATTTAAAAGTGATTTATATGTGCATTTAAAAGATATGATTTGTAATGATTTTATCAATTCGATTAGGATAAAATTTTGATTTATCTTACAATTACATTTCTTAATATTTTTATTTATTAAAATTTTAATTAAATATTAAATTTTAGAATTAATTTTGATGCTGACTTCTGTCAATATTTTCTAAGTTAGACTTATGTAGATTAATTAGACTATAGTTTTTTATTTTTAGCAAAGGAATCAAAGAAAATTTGTTTAATAAATCATTAGGGAAACTATAAAGTATTTCAACGAGTACAAAACTAAAAAGTTTTCAATAAAGTCTTTCAATAAGTACAAAAATGTTTTTACAATGTTAGATAGCCGTCTTTTGTACAATAAAGAAGACTTGTGATAATTTGCGTAAGACAAATTGCCAAAAAAATAATTTTGTGATTAGAATTACATTGTCATATTACTGTTCTAAAGTACTCTAGATGACTATTCAATTCAAAGCTTTAAATGCGATAATAGCAACAATTTACATATGTCAATAATTCTAATTGTTACAAACAAGTCAATTTATTAGTTAATCTAATATTTTTTTGTAACTTAAAAGTTTTTATAAATCAAATAAATTAGTTAATGTTCATTTAACAATTTTTTTGAATTAAACTTCAAATTCTTCGAGAGATTTGAAGTTTAAATATATTTCAAATTCTTTAATTTTATTTAAGTTTAACCGATTATAAGATGATGTTGAATTTTTTAAACCTTAAACATCTTGTGTTACGGGTTTAAATTTCTGTTAGATTTTTAAAACATTGATTATACTAAGTTAGGCTATAATTTTTAATGGTATTATTATTTTGTGTACATATTTTAAAATATAAATGGAAGATGTAAATGTAATTCTTTAGAAATTAAAGTTTAAGAAACAATATTACTCACTTTAAATTATTAATAACTTAATATTTGACAAATTTTAAATATACATTTACGTAATAAAAAATATGTAAAAATCAATTATGGTGTTATTAAAATTATTATATCAATATAACAAAATTAACAACTATTTAATTGTATTTGTATATCAATATAAAAAAATTAACAACACTTTTTCCGTTTCATTTTGTTCCCACCGTACAACTTGTAGCTAAGGGTTTTGAAGTTGCATTTTGCAGGGTTGAAACGGAAGAGAAAATACCATATTGGGAGACGATCGAACACCTTGGACTATAACACAAGGTACAATCCAAGTTTATCTCTACTCCAAAGTGAGACAAGCTATTAAAGCTGCTTAAGTTTTGTAAAGGAAGGAGTGAAATGCTCAGAACTCTGTTGTTAGTTTTTATAAACTACTAATATTGACTGCCCATATCTTGTTTGTTGTCGTTTCTGCTTAAAAATAATTCGAATCAGAGGCACTAAAATGCATATTTTAAGATAATACGGTTACAACTTCAGCATAATCATTACAAAATTTAAAACATAAAATGCAAGTGTGGTGTGTTTAAGTTCTTTTCTAATAGTTCCAAACTACCTTTAATAGCTCTTTATGCTTACATTCTCTATAATTTTAAATAGCTTCTATATATATCTATCTTATTTCCTGTATAGAAAGTTTACAATTCTGAATGGATTTTTTCTACTACCAATTTCCAAAATACAGACTACATAATTTTTTATTGCAAACAAAATGCGTCTAACCAATACAAGCGAGAGCAACAGTGAATACTAAACAAATATTCCCTTTGAAGGTAAAGAAGGTCTTTGGAAAGATAAAAGTGGAAGGTAATATCAGTTACTCAATGTTCCTATAGATATATTCGAATTCTTGCTCTCATCTTGATCCTATCATTCGAAAGCATATTTGAGTTACATCCCTTCATGCATGTTAATGAATTGATCGGTGACCCAAAATATGCTGTTTTGAAAACTTGAATTCATAAATATCAAAACTTGTTCCTCTTTCATTTTAATTTAATTATGTTCTTCTCAAAAAATGACAGTTAAAAAAGTACGAATCATTCCAAGGTAGAAACTTAAAAGTATAGCCTCACAACAGTGAATTTATTTTTTAATTAACTATTTCTTTCAATTTTTATTGTGATTTTTAATGTTTATTTTTAAAATAAAATAAATAATTTTACTACTCATAATAATTATACATTAAATAAAACTTTAAAATAAATTATTTTTAATTAAATTATTTTAATATTTTATATAATATTTATTAATAAAGTATTAATAAAATTATTTTATTTTTAAAATAAATAACTTAAATTTTATTATTTATAAACTAATATTTATTTTTAAATATATTTTAATTACTAAATCAAATTTTATTTAAAATTTATATATTTTAAAAATATAATAATTAATTTTACAAATTTAATTTAAATTAAGTTATTTACAACTTTATTAACAATTAATTTTAATTAATTTAATATGTAATATTAAATTAAAATTGTTTAAATTCTTATTAATAATTAAATAATTAAATAATATATTTAATTAATAGTAAATTAAATAATATATGTTTTTTTTAGGTTTCATTTCTAATTGATTGTTTTCTTATCATGAATTCTTGTTGTAAATTGTAATAATTAAAAAGTTAAGGATATTTATTGTTCTTTTCATTTGACTTTTTAATGTAATTATTATTTATTATATGATAAAATTGTAATATTTGAAATACCTTGTATTGTTCTTAATTTTATACTTGTATGATGATAATTGTCTTTTTTCATATTAATTGTGGTTATTATTTATATGTGAAATATCTGAAAATTATTGTTATTTCATATTAATTGTTATAATTATTTATTATTATAATTTTTGGAGACAAGGTTGATATAAACTTACAAAGTTTACAGTACAAATAAATAATATGATGATAAACTATTTTCGAAATTTTTAAAATATCAGGAGTTATTTTATAAATTTTAAAAATTACCTAAAACGTCACCTGATATTAACTGGTACTAATATAAATCCAATGTAATATTAATTCCGGTTCGATATTTGCAACGGTGCAGACCATTACAAGAAATGTGGCAGACAACGGACAAGATTTGAGGTAGGATACTGGTCGAACTGTAGAAGATTCTTTTTTATTGCTCTGGTAGAGTGGGACCAACAATTGTGCACCGGCAGTTTGGAAGCCTACTGAAACTGAAAGGGCGCAGTGATCAGACAGAGATTAAATATTATCTGGCAAAAGACAGTGGTTTGGTTTTCTTCTGTTGTTGCTCGTGAAGAATGTGGGCACGTCACCTTTCAACTTTTTTTTTTCTAATAAAATATTCTATTTAAATCCTTAAATAGTTTTTCTGTAAGCTACCCAATATTTAAGAGATAAAACCAATAAAAATATAAATGAGAAGTTTTTTAAGCGCTATTACTTTATTCTTTTACACGAAATTTTAGATTCCCATTATGGTCGTCTTGCAAGGAGCATCTCAAGCATAAACATGAAAGTAACAACTAAGGTCACATATTGGTGAAAAGAGCTCGAAAGTACATATTCATATACGAAATTTAAGACTACGTATGCACAACTTCTACGAACCTAAAATCCAAGACACGTACGTATATATGACTGATGGGCGCTAGATGCCTCGGTTTTCATGACATTTGGCACAATAAAGTACCGCAACATGTACTGAGAAAATAGGGATGAGTTTATCTTTAAAGTTGCATGCTAGAGGTCTGACACATAAACGGAATCAGAGTCTGCAACTAACGATCATACTCGGCTATCGTGCAATATTTATTAGTTTTAAGGCAGTAACTCTTAAAGAGTCTTAGTAGGCGAAGCCCAACTTTTGTTGGACATGAATTCAAGTGATATTTTTCTATATACAACAAAAAATGATTAATTGGTAAATTGTTTATTCTAGTAAAAGATAAACCAGTTCACGTCTTTTCCATTCCTGATTTAGAACAGCACAACCGAGAATCAGTAGCCTACTTAATGAAGCGGCTAGCCTTTGTATGATTAAAAAACATGATAAAAAACAAAATGATTGCAAAAAATCAGTAGCACATAACTAATGATTTAGTTCAAACATATAGAATAAGATCGCATCATCGACAACTTAAAAGGCCAACAACGTACGTTGATGACTGGAATTAAGAGGCAGTATCAAGAGTCTCACCTGATTTTTAGTGCCATCATCGCTGGAATAAAGCTGATCAAATTGGCATACAGCTTTAGTAGACTTGAGGCGGTGGGCGGCGAAATATCCGACATAACTGCATGAAGCCGGTCGACGATGGGGGGTTTCAATATTCTCAGCACCACCTTGATAACTTAACGTAGAAGTACAGACACTTTGGTTGAGACGTCCCACGAAACTAATCTTTCGTTTCAAGTAAAAACGGGCAATGGTTGCTAATGATCTAGTGAACCAAGTTGGTGCCATGATAGAACTGTGGCTCTGGCCTTTCTCTGTCGATCGTAATGACAAAACCAAGAAGAAAGTAGTAGTACAGAATGGAAGAGGACAGAGAATTAATTGTTATTACTTAAGTGGAGGTTGTTTCAATCTCGTACTGCATTGGTGGACAATTTTGTCCTTTTCCATAAAATTAGATAATATTTAATTATATTATTAGTCTTTCAATAAATTATCGGTTAAGTTACATAATTTGATCCAGAAAAAGATAATAAAGTGGCCCAATAAATTATCTAAATCAATGGGTCAAAATTCGGGTAGAAAATAGATTCTGATTAATATAGACAGACCCATATCGGACTTGTGATGTAAAAACCCGATATGAAAGTTATATATAAAAGTTAAGGTCTCCTGTAATTGCTCATATCATTTGTAAGCATAAGAATTATCTAACTCGTTAAGAGAACTTACGTTTTGAGAAAACTGTAGAAAGACGTTAAACATGTTCCGGTGAAGACGATAGTAGATTCGAGCTATTTTCAGCTTCGAAAAGCTCATTTGAAGTTATAGAACCGAAATCAGGTATTTTTTACATTTTTTCGTTTATTGCCCTTTCACATTCGATTAGGGATACGTAACTAAGGTATCGTTACATGTTACACATGATATCAAAGTGATGACATGATCAGGTGGTTAAAAACGAAGATTTTCTGGTTTTTCTCTCCATAAGGTTTTCGGAGAGTTAACTTCTGTTTCTCGGTTTTTCTTGTTTTGTAGTATTCATGTGTTTAGCCTTGAGAAACGGGGTGAAAATGAGCCTAGGAGTGTGAAAAATGGACCTCAAACTCACCGAAATTTGCCATTTTTCGGCGAGGTAGTGACTACCATCAGGCGCATGACTGTGAATAGTAGCATAAGAGGCGACAACGCATCTAGCGTGTGTGAGAAACAGTCATCGGACGCGTTTCTGGAGCGTGTGACGCACGCGCCCGCTTTGGTGAGCGCATCTACTCGCTTGCGGGACACACGCCAAATGCGTCTCCAGCATGTCAGAGCTGATGTGTGTTTGACACATGCGGGCTGACACGGGGCTAACGTTAGCCGTACGAAATTGCTACAGTAATAATTAAAAATTTTCAGATTTCTCGTAAGAGTGCCCGAGGGTTTTTGGGTCAGTTTACGAGTCTAGGAAATTCATAAAGTGAGTTTTTCCATTTTTTCTGGATTTATTACATTAGTAATAAATTAAAGTTTAACTCCAGAAAAAGGAATTAAGATATTCTGAATCTGATTTCAAGTGAATTTTTATGCTTAAGACATCACATGAGGGAGATACTTCAAGTTTTCATGTCTCGGGTCTCATGTTCAGTGTTCGGGATTGCATGATAGTTACTCAGAAAAGGAATTAAGACATTCTGAAGCAATTTTTGAGTGAATTTTTATGCAACGACCATAAGGGAGACACATAAGATTCTTGTGTCTCGGGTGGTCGATTTAGTATCTAGTAATGCACGATAGTCGCTCTACTGAGATTTTTCTTTTACGAAAGTCTCAAATGGCATGGGGCTGACGTCAGCCATACGGAATTGCTACAGTAATAATTCAAAAAAATTCATATTTCCCGTAAGGATGGCCCGGGGTGTTTTGGGTCAGTTTATGAGTCCGAGAAATTCATAAAGTGAGTTTTTCATTTTTCTGGATTTATTACATTAGTAATAAATTAAATTTTAACTCTAGAAAAAGGAATTAAGGTATTCTGAATCCGATTTTAAGTGAATTTTCATGCTTTGGATATCACATGAGGGAGATACTTCAAGTTTTCATGTCTTGGGTCTCATGTTAAGTATTCGGGATTGCATGATAGTTACTCGAAAAAATCAAGACATTCTAAAGTCATTTTTGAGTGAATTTTCGTGCAACGACCATAAGGGAGATATATGAGGTTCTTGTGTCTCGAGTGGTCGATTCAGTATCCAGTAATGCACGATAGTCGTTCTACTAAGATTTTTCTTTTACGAAAGTCTCAAATGAAGTTTTCAGAGAATGTCTTCAACGCGAGTGTTTGATAATAAGACTGTACATTTAGTTTTTTTGCATTTATTGATGTTATATTGTCACATACCATATGTCCATCAAGAATGTGAGGATAACATAAAGTTGTATCCCTTATGTTTGTGGACTTTTTGAGTACTGATAAGGATATAATCACTAAAGTGGCCTTTCAAGTCAGTATTTTGAATTATTTTGCTTGCATGTAGAGGGATGTCTCTAGTTTTATGTTTGGTTATTCTGCCCAAAGGTGTTGGCCTTACATAACATTTTGAGATGTACATAAAGACATTAGGAGTAGGAAAGCTATTGCTCAAGTGATCTATTCACCTAAAGGTGGTAGTGTCATAAAAGTTGATGATTTGTACTCTGATTTCTTTTATATAAAAGTCTAATTGCATATATTATGTATTTAGCTCAAAGGTGTTTCATAATATGCGTGATGGGATTTTCAATAAAGATACTTTTTATTGATTTTGAGTATTGTTGTTGTCATAAATTTGTGTTGATCTAAACATTATCATTTTAAAGTCACCTTTGGTCAACAATATCAGTATCACCATTAAAACCCTGACCGGTTTGAATATGAAGAAGTGGACAGAGGATGTATTAAATGCTACGGAGATAGATGAGGTTGATATGGCCATATGGCAGGATAGGCCATCTTCACCAACATCCATGAGCTCGACAGCTCATAAAGCAGCCTATGAAGCCTGAGATTGGTCTAACAGATTAAGTCTTATGACCATTAAAAGATCCATTCCTAACTATCTGCTAAGTGGACTTCCGGACATAAACATAGCGAAGTAATTTCTTGATAATATCTCTCAGAGATATACAGTCTCACCTAATGTTAACACAAGTGCCTTGATGAAAGAATTATTTTCCATAAGAAATACGAGGAAAAAAAAGGGAGTAAAGGAGAACATATCAAGAATGATTCATCTTCACAGTAGACTTAAGATGTTAAACATTCCTCTTCCTGATGTCTTCATAGTTTACCAGACTCTGAATTCACTCCCTCCAGAGTTAAGTAATCTGATGAAGACATATTATTCACAAGATGAGGAATGAGACTTTAATACTTTGATTGCCCATTACATTGCTGAGGAGGAGAAACTCAAGCTTGCTACTCCTACAACCCTCGAAGTAACTAAAGGAAAGGCAAAGATGAAGCCCGCTAAGATCAAAGGTAGAAAGACTAAATCTTCTCCACATACTGATGTTGGTCAATCTTGTGCTGGTAAAGGTCCGCATGCCATAAAAAAGCCAGCAGTACGAGACCTAAAAAGAAAGATTGTGACCATCAGATAACTCCTTAGCTTATCAATTTATGAATATGATTTGCAATATTCGCATTAAGTACTTGGTGGCTATATAGTGGAGTATCTGATTAAGGTGCTTCTATAATGCAAGGGTTCATATCCAGGATAAATCTAAATAAAGAGAAGGAGGAACTGATGTTTGACAACAATGAAGAAGTGGATGAAATATCTATAGGGGAATGTATGAGTTGAACCTCGCTGATGTTTTGCATTAAATATCAACTATACAATAGAAGCATTAAATACAAAACATCAACCTTCTTTGTCCAAAATTGATCCAAAGATCACATATAAAATGAACTTTGCTCGACACATTTTATATGTGATCTTTGGATCAATTTTGGACAAAGAAGGTTGATGTTTTTTATTTAATGTTTCTGTTGTATAGTTGATATTTAATGCAAAACATAATGATACAACTTTCTTGTCATATGGTTTGTATATAATGTGTCTTAGCCCGAATTATATATATGCTTCTTTGTATCTTGCTAAACAAGTCATGAAATGAAGGACCCTGATTAATGAAAAGTCATACATGTTGTGGCATAAAAGTTTAAGCCACATTTCCAGAGCTAGAGTTGAGAGATTAATTAAGGAAAGCATTCTCTCAATTATAGATTATAATGATTTAGGAACATGTGTTGACTATTGCAGGGGTAAGTTGACTAATAAGGAAGAAGGGTCAACTCGTGTTTCTGACTTGTTAAGTTGCATTGTGCAATTCTAAATGTATTCTAACATTTGTTGATGATTATTCTCATTATAGTTATGTGCTCTTGTTTAAAAATTAAAGGTTGAGAATCAATTGGAAAAATCCATTCAGAATGTCAGACCTGACCGTGGAGGAGAATATCATGACAAACATGATGTTTCAAGACTTGAAAAGGTCCATTTGCCAGATATATGGAATCATTTAGGATAGTAACTTGATTCATTATACCGAGTAGTCTTGAGCAAAATGGTGTGTTGCCGAAAGGCATAAACACACCCTAAAGGACTTGAAGAAGTCAATACAAAACATGACTAATCTACCTGATTATCTAGAAGTGTGAAAATCCAGCTTCGTACACATTCGTGTATAAGGCTGCCCTACTGAGGTAGTATAATCCTTATAAAGAAAAATTACATGCTCATTATGCTCATTGCTATTTATTAAGATATCTTGACCACTCTAAAGGCTATAGATCTTACTGTAAATAAGGTGGGACCAAAATAGTGGAATCACAAACAATTGAGTTTCTGTAATACAATGTTTATGATGATGGTGGGCCCTTTGAGCCTTAGGATGATAACAGGGTGGATATTACAGTTATTATGTACCCGCCACTCATACAGTTAGATCTGGTGGATCTAGGTCTTTGTATTGTGTCTGTAATACCTGAACACACAGAGCTTCTTGGGAGTACAACATCTAATGCAGTTATGAAGATTTGTCAGACTGAGATGACTTGTTATCCCATCTGATTACATAGTTTATTAGGAGAACAGGACTATGATATTAGACATGTTATGAATCTAGTTACTTTTATAGAAGCTGTTTTTGAACCCAATGTGAAATTATGGCGAGTTGCAATGACTGATAAGATGCAAGCCATGAAGCATAGTAAGGTCTAAGAGCTAGTTGATCTTGTAGCAGAATTGCAAAACTATCAATTGTAGATCAAATTTTAAGACCTAAAGCATTTCAGAATAAAGTTTAGAGGTTTATGGACTCGCTCAGTTGCCTGATAGTTTAGTCAGGGAGAAATGTTATCTTTAATGTTACTTTTTCTCTCGTATCCTCGAAGGATACATTTTTTGTGATTATGACAATTGTAGCTTATAATGATATATAGTTATATCAGATGGTTGTCAAAATCTGTTGGACCCCAAAACTTTTCTTGGAAGTTAGAACTATTATATGTGAAATGTTGGAAGTGGTAAGCTAGAAAATGTAGTTGGAACATATTCACTGAGTATGCTTTGGTGTTTTAGCCATAACTTTTTCTCTAGCTAT
>JANIIA010008335.1:0-13904 GCA_027478495.1 Erythroxylum alaternifolium | reverse complement strand
ACTTATTATTATGCATGTGCATATATGAATGCATGCATATGTCACTATACACTTATACACTCCTATTCATGGCAACTGGTGAGGGGATGTTACAGCTTCCACCATGGAGGCTGAGTTTGTTTCTTGTTTTGAGACTACATCACATGGTGTATGGCTAAAGAGTTTCATATATGGGCTTAGACTTGTAGATTCCATTTCTAGGCCATTAAGGATATATTGTGACAATTCAGCTGTTATTTTTCTAGCTAAAAACAATAAGAGTGGTAGTCGAAGTAAATACATTGACATTAAGTTTTTATCTATAAGGGAACATGTTAAGGACAATAAAGTGGTCATTGAACACATTAGCACTAAATTGATGATAGCTGATCCTTTAACAAAAGGCATGCCATCAGTGAAGTTCAAGAATCACGTTGTTAGAATGGGATTGAGTTCCATTATGTAGTTTTCATTGTATGGACAATGTTATTTTAATGAAACTTTTATAATATTTTCTCATATTATAATGCACATTATTGAATTTTGAGAAATTTGATTATTTTGGACCTAGGATAAACATAAGGTTTATTCATTAAGTCATGTTACCACAATTAGTTGATACAATTATAATATACCGTAATACATGGAAGATAATACTCCATTACTAGATGACCTATCGCCATGATTCGTATATTGTACTTAGATCCGATTAGGATTTGATACCAAGTTAAATGTATGGACCAAGTGGGAGAATGTCAAAACTTTCCTCTTCATATGTCATAAATGGTACAAACGTTATGTAAGTTAATGGTTATGAATTCTTAGTTTTAAGGTAACTAATATGGTGCTTGATGGAAGTACATTCATATAGGTCTTCTTAATGACATACACCATCGTATTGGGATTTAAAAGCTTAGAAGAATTCAAAATTGCAGTTATTCTAGCACCAACAACTATGGCAGGAGGTATTTCATTTTTTCTTCCACATTTATTTTATATGATATTCTAATTTATATTATTGTTAAATATATGTCAGAATGTGCTTACAAGGGGCATTGCTACAAAGAAATGAGCAAAAAGACACAGTGGTGATAAACAATGTTTAACTAATACTATCTATTTTGTAATGATATACTATGCAAATTATAGTATGACACATTTAAGTGTAATTACCTATATGTGTGTCTTGAGTGTAATATAATCATTATGAAATATATTCCATATCCTTCTGAATTATTCTTCTCTCTTCCTAACAACTCAACAAATTTCTTCTCTCTCTACCACTTTTTTGTGCTAATGTAAAACCTAAGCACAAACATTCACCATCTTAACAATATTGATGGAGTTACGAATAGAAGGTGAAAGCAACTTAGGGTGGTGTAGGAGTCAATTTAGATTAAAGACATCTAGTTTGAAATTTGTGACGATAATAATGTGAAATTTTGGTTGTGGTAATTGTTACAAAGGTTTTTCCTTCAATTATGAACTTGTCCCATAAGATGCACCAACTCTTTTACTTGGCAATCTCACTTAGCTACTTTAAAGCAAGATTCAGCCTTATCCCATGATCGTCAACCGACCTACTTATTCTTGAACACCTCACAACTCTCATAGTGTTTCACTCTCAATCTCTTGTAAAAAAACTACGAAATAACTAAATAATAATGGAAACAAACGAACACGAGAAAGAGATACAGGTAAAAGCTAACCTTTATTACTTCCCTCAAAGTATACAAAGGAATACTCTCTCAATATCTAAGTGTCTTTCATACTCACTTCTCATGAGAAGAGCAATGGTCAAATGAGTTATTTATAAAGATATCTAGATGACTAAGTTAGAATCCTAATAGAACTCTAGTAGTTAAGATCACAATCTTATCCTTATCAGATTACATCATATTAACCAATAGATGACATCCCCATCCAATTAAGACTCTATCTAAGAGGATTAAGCTACACCACAATAACAAGATAAAAGATTACACTATGTAGTAATGATTATCCATATCCACAAAGATCTCCTCTATCTTTAGATGATCCTTCCACATGATCTTTAACTCTTAAAGTTAATATCCATCCATTGTGATCTTATCCGTCACATCATCCAAGATCTCCTCATCTCTATCCGTTAATGATCAGTCATCTAAGCCAATAGTACAATGGTCTATCAAATGCTTACCTATGCCAACTCCATTAGCTATGGTCCATCCATTTGAGCACACACTAAATCCTTAGTCCATCAAGAACTTATCCTTAACCAAATCAGCTCGTACAAGGTCTGAAACTCTTCCCAAAACTCGCATCTTGCTTGATCTAATTGCTAGGTCACCATGGAATTCTCACATATTCCCATCATGCGTGTGATACAGCTAACCTCCTAATGTTCGTCTCAATTCTTCTTTTGGTCTCGCATCCAAATCTTGCATCTTATCGAAGATTTTCGCCAATGAGCACCAATGTATGCCACACTTGACATTGCCCCTTTTCATCCTAGCCTCCTCGCAAGTATTTGCCTTGTTCCGTTATTCCGTGTGTTGAACACTGGTCAAGGCTTACCAATGCCCACACGATTCTATTATCTCAAACTTAAGGGTTTAACAAACCACCCCCACCAAAAGAAATCAACGTGCTTGTCGAAATATTCTGTGGACACTCCTCCAAGTGTGGTTTCCTTGAAGCTCCTTAGCCATTGGCACATCTTCCATGTACTATATTCCCTCTCCATTGGGTTTCTCTTTACTTTTATTTGAGTGCTTCTTCACAAGACCCATTGTAGCCAACATAGCAAAACTGTTGAGGTAGACTTCTTCCCTCGAGTCATCCTCTCCCCTCCTTGATTATTCGCGACCATGGAATTTACTTGCTCTTCACTTGCCTTCCAGCTTCATCATACTCGAGCAAAATACGACCTTTTACAAATGAAATAAGCAATATCTTGTTTTCATTGTTTCTTACCTTAAGAAGATTCACCCACCTTCTCCTTACCTTTCTCTGAGCCATTTTATGTCCTACCATTCTTCTTGCCCTCGCAGCTAGTTCAAATTGGTGGTGGCATTTGGAGATCCACCAAGGCATTCTGATAAGTGTGAATTGCATCATATTTTAGGGCTTAGTTTCTTATGTATTAAGTGTTAATTTGAGTGTTTAGTATGTGTTTAGGTTAGAATTGTGTTAACTTGTGTGTTTAAGTGTTTTGTGGGTTAGTATAAGTCTTTGAGCTTAAATATTATGTGTTTGAGGTACCTTGATGTGTTTGTTAGTGTTTCAGGGTCAACGTCAAAGAACAGAGAAGTTTCAGAGACATTTGAGCTAAAAAATGACCTACGATCATGGTACAATAGGCCACGATCGTGACAGAAGCACTAGAGCCAGCCCACGATCGTGGCCTGATGGCATAGAAGACTATGAAATAGCCCATGATCATGGCCTGATTGCCATGATCATTACAAAAGGGTCAGATGCAGGCTATGATTGTGGCCTGCGTCAGGCAGATGGGTAAACAATTGAAAACATCAAGTTTCGAGAGATTTTTCAAAACTTTTCGACCCCAAAAAAACCCTAGGGCTACTCAAAACACAAAAGATATTTAAAGAACAAGACAAAGGAGATTATAGAGCTTTTGCATCAGCCATAATTTAGAAAACATAGAGAGTGCATTAAGAGATTGGGAAAGTAAAGAAGGAAGAAAGACATGGAGAAGAAGCCTACGCGAAGTACTTCCCAGAACAGGAAGCTTCCTGCCATTGCTGCCTCTGTCATCCATTCCGATTTTATTTTTGGTTCAGTTTCAATTTTATCATTGTACAAAATTTAGGATAGTCATTGATGGTAGAATTGTATGAATGTTGAAGAATGTCTAAACTCACCTTCGGGTTATTTTATCTTTGATATTAATGAAATTTGATTGTTGTGTTTTTATTAAATTTCTTGTGATTTAATCTCTCTAGTTGCATAATTTGGTGATAAACTGAGAGGATAAACCAAGTGAAAAATCATTGAATTAGGCTAATAAGAGTTAGGTAATTTAATAAAACAAGAATTAAATCAAATCGGTAAATTTGTGTGAAGAGAGATCTTGCATAGGTTTTTGATAGTTTTGGACAACTTTAGATCTAATTTAGGTTTTGGATAGATTGTTAATCGAGAGATTACAACTCCCATAATCTGATTAGGGTTTATAGATTAGTGTTAATAGTTATAACTTGAGAGAGTAATCAACCCTAGGACCGTCTAGAACCGGTAATCCAGTAATACATAATTAGTTAGGTTTTCATTAAAGTCAGATAAAATTCTCTTTTCTCTCAATTGGTAGTTCTTAGGTTGATTCTTGATTAGGTGTTGCATCTACTATTCTGTTTATATTTTTTATTTTGATTCTTGGAATTGATTGCGTGATTGAAATAAATTCTTGTCTTATTTTTGTTCATTTTAAATTATTGTGAATTGCGTTGGCCTTTGATTCTAAAATTAGGTTAACCCTCTTCATGAGATCGACATCTTAGGCACTACGTGAATGACCCTTGCATTTGTGAAATATCGAGATTAAAATATTAGAGCTTTTTTATATTGGAAACCTACGATCAAGTTTTGGTGTCATTGCTGGGAAGGCGATTAGTTTAGTTCTATAGTTTAAGGTGATTAGTTTAGTTTTTATTTTTGTTTTCTTTCTTTCTTTCCTAGTTCTGAAATCGTGCTCTTACCTGAACATAAGAGTCACGAGAGGTTTGTGTCGTGAAACTGAAACTTTAGACTTATACATCACTCAAGTAGAACGAACCATTAGGAAATCTCGACGTGAAAAAGAAGAGGAAATCGTGAAATCAATAATGGTCAAGGAATTCTAGCGTAATATGGACCACGGAGCGAACCAAGGACATCAACAATGGACCCTTATAGACTTCATAAGACCAGGGCTCAATGCAGCTAACAAATGAGTAGCTAGTTCACCCGTTCAAACAACCTCATTTGAAATAAAACAAACCCTCCTAAACACGCTTCAACAAAATGTGTAGTTTTATAGATTAACAAATGAAGATCACAATGCATATATAGTGAACTTTCTTGAAATCTGTGATACCTTTCGGTACCATCAGATGTCGGAAGATGCATTCAAAATTTTGCTTTTCCCCTTTACTTTTAGAGACAGAGCAAAGGCTTGGTATCATTCCCTAAACCTAGCCAATGTCACGATGTGGGATTAGGTAGTTTGCGCTTTCTTAAATAAGTATTTCCCTTTAACTAAGACCACTAAGATCATCAAGGAAATTACCAACTTCTAGCAAGGTGATAGGGAATCAATCTATGAAGCGAGGGAAAGATACAAGGATTTGTAATGGAAGTGCCCACACCACAACTTACCTAAAGAATTCTTGTTGCAAACATTTTATAATGGAGTAACCCCACCGACGAGAGGTATGATTGGCACAGCTTTAAGAGGATCACTGATGAGGAAGACAATTGATGAAGCAGAAGAGTTGATAGAGGAGATGGTAAGTAATATTTGCCTGTGGACGGCCGAGTGGAGTAGATAGACTATTTCATTCCAAGAGTAAAAAGGAATTGTGGTTGTCAATCAAATAACAAAAATTCAAGTGAAAATTGAGAACTTGACTTGACAGCTCAACAATATGAAGGCTTTTTCCTCAGCCTCGATAAAAGTCATGTAACTAAAGTGTGAACTCTATGGACAAATGGACCATGATACCATAGACTATTACTTGATGAAGGAAAGAAATCCAGAGCAAGTAAATTATATGAGAGAACAATATGGACAAGGAGGGGCAACAATCCCTACTCAAACACCTATAACCCTGGGTGGAATAATCACCCTAACTTCTCTTGGATGAACAATACTAGATGATAGTTCAAACGTCAAGGACAATCGGGCTTTCAATAAGATAAATCAAGACCAATGGAATGCAAGTTGGATAGCATTTTACATAAGCTTAGAACACTAGACAATGCACAAAAGAAGTTGGAAGGCAAATTTGAGCAAGTCACTAAGAACCATGCTTCTTCAATCTATAATCTAGAGGCCCAAGTAAATCAATTGTCAAATGCCTTCTCTATGAAATTTGGGAAATCTTCCTAGCACTTTAGGAACAAAACCAAGGGAGCAGCTAAAGGCTATTACATTTCGAAGCGGGAAGGAACTTGAACCATCCTGTTGAGAAAAATCAAGAAAAGGAGAAAGACGTAGACATAAGTTAATATCCTCATTATATCGCTCCTCCATCATATCAACCCAAAATCTCTTTCCCTCAACGATTACAAAACAAGAAGCTAGATGCACAATTTGTAAAGTTTGTTGAGAAATTAAAGACGCTACAGATAAATCTCTCCTTTGTAGAGGCATTGGAACACATGCCTAAATATACAAAATTTTTAAAGGATATATTATCAAAGAAGCATACTTGGGAAGATAATCAAACGATAGCTCTAACTGGGACTTACAGTTCTATAGTCACTAGTCAAATACCATCTAAATTGAAAGATCCAGGGGGTTTCACAATACTCTGTATGATTGGTGAGCTTTAATTTACAAAGTGTTTATGTGATTTAGGAACAAGCGTCAATCTCATGCCTTTATCGATATTCAAGAAGTTGGGACTGGGTAAGGTTAAGCCAGTATTGATGTTAATTCAGTTGGATGATCAATCCATTAAAAGATCATTTGGAATAGTAGAAGAAATTCTGATGTAAGTGGCCAAGTTCATTATTCTTGTAGATTTTGTGGTTCGGGATTTTGAAGAAGATAAGAGCTATCCACTGAGCTTAGATCGACCATTTATAAATACAGGAAAAGCCATAATTAACGTTCACGAAGGGAAATTAACACTTCGAATAGGTGAGGATTAGATTGAATTCAATATGAATAAGGTCTTAAATAATCTAATAATAAGCAGCGCATGCACGAAGGTTGAAATTATTCATTAAAATAAACAAGAACAAGTTGAGAGTTGCATAACAGAAGTACAATCAATGGAAGCAAAGACAAACACTGGATATCAGAAATTTGAATTTAAAGGAGACAATGAGATGGAGGAGTTAGATGTTCAATTGCATCAAAGATAAATTTGTTCGAACCGAAGCACCCACACCACCATCTACAGAAAAACCGCCAACATAAGAACTTAAACCCTTACCTACACATCTCAGATGTACCTTTATAAGTGAAGGCCAAACATTACTGATAATAATCACCAATCAATTGAATAAGAAACAAGAAAGTAGGTGGTAGAAACTATTAGAAAGGGAATGAAAGCCATCAGATGGCAGATTGCTGACATTTGAGGAATAAGTCCAAATGTTTAGATGCATCGAATAAACCTAAAGGAAGGATGTGGAATGGTGAGGGAGCGTCAATGGAGGTTGAATCCTATCATGAAGGAGGTGGTCAAGAAGGAAATCATAAAACTCTTAGATGCAGGCATAATTTATTCCATCTCTAATAGTGAATGGGTCAATCCAGTACAATGTGTACGTAAGAAGGGTGGAATGACGATGATAAAAAAAGATAGTGGAGTAGTAATTTCAACAAGAACAATCATAAAATGGAGAGTATGCATAGATTATCACAAACTCAACTCAATGACTAAGAAAGATAATTTTCCTCTCCTGTTCATAGACCAAATGATAGAAAAGGTAGCTAGTTATTCATTTTATTGCTTCTTAGATGGATATTTAGGATATAATCAGATTGTCATCTACCCTGATGATCAGAAAAAAAAAAAACTACATTCACTTGCCCTTATGGTACTTTCGCATATAGACGGATGCCTTTCAGACTTTGCAATGCCCCGACTACATTTCAAAGATGTATGATGTCTATCTTCGCTGACATGATAGAAGATATAATGGAGATGTTCATGGATATTTTTTTAGTTTTTGGAGATTCTTTCAAAATATGTTTAACTAATTTGGACAGAGTTCTTCAAAGATATGAAAAGTCACACTTGGTACTGAATTGGGAGAAATGCCATTTTATGGTGCAAGAGGGGATAATGCTAAGGTATAAAATCTCACATTAAGGATTTGAAATTGACAGAGCAAAAACAAAAGTGATAGAGAAACTTCTACCGCCAAGCAACGTAAAAGGTGTGTGAGGATTTTTAGGTCATATAGGATTTTACCGTCGATTCATCAAAAACTTTTTGCAAATTGAAAAACCTTGACAAACCTTTTAGTCAAGGATGTGCCTTTCTTGTTTGATGACAAATGTATGTCTACATTCAACACACTAAAGGAGGCATTAATATCAACATTATTTTTATCACCACTGGACCGGACACTTCCGTTCGAAGTTATGTGTGATGTAAGTGACCAAGCCATAAGTTATGTATTGGGCCAAAGGAAAGATAAGAAGTTGCACGTGATTTACTATACCAGTAAGACTTTTATAGGACCTCAGCTAAATTACACTACTACAAAAAAGAAACTATTACCTTTTGGGTTCAAAAATAATCATATTCACCGATCACGCAACATTAAAATACCTTTTCAACAAAAAAGATGCAAAACCTAGGCTCATTTTATGGGTGTTACTTCTACAAGAATTTGATATAGAGGTGAGAGATAAAAAGGGAGCAAAAAAATGTGGTTACAGACCACTTATCTAGACTTGAAGGAGGAGAATGCAAGCTAAGTGATGATATTAATAAAAATTTCCCCAATGAAACTGATGCTACTTAAGAGTCTGACTACACCATGGTTTGTCGATATCGCAAATTATGTTGCTAGTGGTAACCTTCTGTTAGATCTATCTTACCAATAAAGGAAGAAGTTCTTGCATGATTGTAACCGATATATATAGGATAAGCCAATTTTATATAGAGCATGTGCATATAGGTTAATGTGACGATATGTTCCAGAGGAGGAAATGTTAGACATCCTAAGGCAATGTCATGAAGGTCAATATGTTGGGCATTATGGAGCCAACAAAATGGCAGCTCGGATACTTGATAGTGGATTTTATTGCCCATAGTTTTTTAAAGATGCTCAAACCTTTGTAGCATAATGTGATCGATGCCAGAGAATAGGTAACATCTCCAAAAGAGATGAGATGCCTTTATCTAACATTTTAGAAGTGGAAGTCTTCAATATATAGGGCATCGATTTGATAGGTCCTTTTCCATCTTCAATAGGAAATATGTATATTCTAGTGAGAGTTGATTATGTTTCGTATTGGGCCGAAGTGGGAACATCTACAACCAATGATGGGAAGGTATTGTAAAAGTTCATTAAACAGTTACTTAACTAGTTTTGAGTGCCACATACAATAATAAGTGATGGAGGCACACATTTCTGCAACAGATATTTTGATGCCCTCTTAAAAAGATATAGAGTACACCACCGACATCCTACCATCCGCAAACTACTGGCCAAGTGGAAGTTGTCAACTGGGAATTGAAACGAATTTTTGGAAAAGAAGGTCAATAATTCCAGGAAGAATTGGGCAACAAAGTTAGACACTGCCTTATGGGCCTATAGGACAGCTTTTAAAACACCTATTGGAACAACTCTTTATAGGCTTATGTACGAGAAAGCTTGTCACTTGTTGGTCGAATTAGAACATCAAGCACACTGGGCTATTAAAGCACTAAATTTTGATTAGAAATAAGGTAGCAAAAAGAGATTTCTACAACTAGACAAACTTGAAGAGTTTCCTTTTAATTCATATGAAAATGCCAAACTCTACAACGAAAAGATAAAGAAATGGCACGATGCTCGTCTTAAACGAAAGGAATTTAAAGTAGGAGATATTGTTTTGCTATATAATTCAAGGTTCAAGTTATTTCTAGGAAAGCTAAAATTTAGATGGAGTGGACCATTTCAAATTTTCAATCATGGAGCCCTTAAATTGGAAAACGCTAACAAGGAGACTTTTAAGGTCAACGGGCATCGTTGCAAGCTATATCTCGAAGGAGCAACTCCCAATGACAATGAAGTGATTTTCTTATCTTCGAATAATTAAGATGCCTCCATGGATGCAAGGTTAAGCTAAGGATCATAAATTAACACGTTTAGAAGTTTGCTTGAAATTGTTAGGTGTAGTTAGATTTGTTTTGAGCTTTCAATAAAACATTAGTAACTTGTGTTGACTCTTAGGGCATTCAATTGCCACCTCTAACACCATCCCCACCTCCATCTCTATGAGACTTTATCTAAACCCCTTCTTTTTCAAATTAGTCTTCATCTTTATTTTTATTTTCTGTTTTACTTTAATTTATGTTTCTTCTTTTCTTATGTGCTTGTTTGTTCCCTTCTCATATTGAGGAAAATGTGTTGTTCAAGCGTGGGGAGAGTTATGGTTTTACTTTGAATGTGATTTTGCATATTGTATGATACTTGCTAGGTTTCATTTTGTGAATTGTTTGAATGTGTCAATGGCTTAGATAGATTAGAATTGATTTAATTTTGAACATAGTCTATTAGGTTGTGAAGAATCCTTAGCTCGCAAAAAAATTAGTGAATTGGAGTCTTTAGATAAATATACAACTTAATTATGATTTAGTGTGAGTTTCTCACCTTTTTAAATTGTCACATTCATTCATAATCTAAGCCTTTCAACTCAAGTAGTTTTACTAGTATTTTTCATGGAAATGAGTAGCTAAAGCAACTAGGTAGGCAAATAAAAAAATAAAAAAATGTTTGTTAAATAAATAACTATTGCGCTGACCTTTAGGTTATGAATAAAGTTAGTAGCCAATTGAGAACGTGATATAACTAAGTAACCAGATCGACGTGCATCACAAATGTATGTCTTCAAGTAAAAAGCTATAATGACGTTGCAACTAAGCAGCTTAATAAAAACATGACTTAATTGAGTAACCGGATCGACATTCATCACCAATG
The DNA here is from genome assembly GCA_027478495.1 of Erythroxylum alaternifolium. Lineage (NCBI taxonomy): Eukaryota > Viridiplantae > Streptophyta > Magnoliopsida > Malpighiales > Erythroxylaceae > Erythroxylum > Erythroxylum alaternifolium. Next base: position 3,071 of record JANIIA010008335.1, on the reverse strand, counting down.
TTTGCCTCTGAGTAAAAGATTAGGTCCTTGTTTAAATAAAAAAAGAAAAAATTGTCTTTATAAAAGCCTACCAAACTTGTAATAGCTTGACTTTTCATGAAAACGTACTTAGAATAGTTACAGAGTCTGAATGACTAAAGAATTATTAATGTGTGTGTGCAATTAAAAAGGTTATTATGTATTAAGTGTTAATTTGAGTGTTTAGTATGTGTTTAGGTTAGAATTGTGTTAGTTTGTGTGTTTCAGTGTTTTTGTGCATTAGTATAAGTCTTTGAGCTTAAATATTATGTTTTTGAGGTATCTTGATGTGTTTGTTAGTGTTTCAGGGTCAACATTGAAGAACAGAGAAGTTTTGGAGACATTTGGGCCAAAACAACGGCCCATGATCATGACAGAAGCATTGAAGCTAGCCCATGATCATGGCCCATATGTCACAATCTTGATAGAAGACTATGACACAGTCCACGATCGTGGCCTACGTGACAGGATTGTTAGATGCAGACCACAATCGTGGCCTGCATTGTGTTGGGCAGACGTAAAAATAATTGAAAACGTTAAGTTTTGAGAAATTTTTCAGACGTTTTCGACCTTAGAAAAACCTTAGGGCTGCTTAAAACGCAAAAGGTATTTAAAGAACAAGACAAAAGAGATTAGAGAGCTTTTACCTCATCCATAATTCAAAAACCTTAGAGAGTGCATCAAGAGATTAAGAAAGAACAGAAGGAAGAGAGACGTAAAGAAGAAGCCTACGTAAAGTCCTTACCGGAATAAGAGGTTTCCCGCCGTTACTGCCTCCATCTTCTATTTCGATTCTATTTCTAGTTTAGTTTCAATTTTATGATTGTATAGAATTTGGGATAGTTGTTAATGATAGAATTGTATGAATGTTGGGGAATGTCTAAACTCACCTTCGGGTTATGTTATCTTTGATATTAATGAAATTTAATTGTTGTGTTTTTATTGGATTTCTTATGATTTAATCTCTCTATTTGCATAATTCGGTGAAAAACTAAAAGGGTGAACCCATAGTAAAAAATCATTAAATTAGGCTAACAAGAGTTAGGTAACTTAATAGAATAAGAATTAAATCAAATCGGTAAATTTGTGTGAAGAGAGATCTTGCATAGGTTATTTTGGACAACTTTAGATCTAGTTTAGGTTTTAGATAGATTGTTAATCGAGAGATTACAATTTCCATAATCTGATTAGGGTTTATAAATTAGGATTTATGGTTTTAACTCGAGAGAGAGTAATCAACCATAGGACCTTCTAAAACTAGTAATCCAGTAATACATAATTAGTCAGGTTTTCATTAAAGTCAGATAAAATTCCTATTTCTCTCAATTGATAGTTCTTGGGTTAATTCTTGATTAGGTGTTGCATTTTCTATTCTGTTTATATTTATGAATTTGATTCTTGGAACCGATTGCGTGATTGAAATAAATTCTTGTCTTAGTTTTGTTCACTTTGAATTATTACGAACTGTGTTGGCCATAGATTCTAGAATTAGATTAACCCTCCTTGGGGGGTCGACACCTTAGGCACTACACAAACGACCCATGCGTTTGTGGAATATTGAGGTCAAACTATTGAAGCTTTTTCATATCAGAAACTTGCGATCACATTCACGGCTGCTATCGCGCTTGGGAAGTCCTTCACGTTCTACCTTTGAAGCTCCATTTGTGCCCAACCTTGTTAGCCACTTATGAAGTTGAACAACTTATCCTCCTCTGACGTATTCCGCACGTCCAACATTAAAGATGTGAATTTCCTCACATACTCCTACACTGAGTCATCTTGGTTCAATCTCTTCAAAGCTTCCCTCACAAGTCATGAAGTATTGTTGGGGAGGAACTGATTCATTAGTTCCTTCTTCATCTTCTCCCAAGTGTTGATGGGAGGTTTACCCATACTAATTTCATTGGAGGTTCTTATTCTCCACCGCAACTTTGTATCCTCCACTAAGTACATCGTTGTGATCGACACCTTTTTCGAGTCAGTCACATTTGTCGTTGCAAAGTATTGCTCCTTATCCCACAAGAAATTGTCGAGCTCCTTTACACTCCGCTTGCTTTCGAAAACTTGTGGCTCTTGCACCTTTACCAAAGTGCTTTCTGCTTGTCCAACGTCTTGTGTTGTAATGACATGCTTTAGGATCACCACCTCGAACTTAGACTCCTCTTGTGCCTTCATCAACTCAACTATTTGATGTTGTAACTGTTGGATTCGCACCTCTAACATCTCGAATCGAGTGTTGTAAGAAGTGACCTCCTCCTCCCTTTAAGGGGTCAGCCCAACGAGTGGCTGCACTCTGTTGACACGTTCCGTCAAATTGCTACCTCCCGTCATATCAAAATTTGTCTTTGATACCAGTTGTTACAAAGGTTTTTCCTTCAAGCACTAACTTGTTCCATAAGATGAGCCAACTTCTTTGCGTGAAATCTCACTTAACTCTATCAAAGCAAGATTCATCCTTATCTTGTGATCGTCGACCAACCTACTTGTTCTTGAATGCCTTAAGGCCCTCGTAGTGTTTCTCACTCTCTTGTAAGAAACTATGACAGAACTAAATAATAATAGCAATAAAAGAACACGAGAAAGAAATACAGATAAAAGCTACCTTCGTTACTTCCTTCAAAGTATACAAAGGAATACTCCCTTAATCTCTAAGTGTGTCCCACACTCACTTCTCATGAGAAGAGCAAAGTTCAAATGAGTTATTTATAGACATCTCTAGATGACTAAGTTAAAATCCTAATAAAACTCTAGTAGTTAAGATCACAATCTTATCCTTATCAGATTACATCATATTAACCAATAGATGACATCCCTATTCAATTAAGACTCTATCTAATAGGATTAATTTACATCACAATAATAAGATAAAAGATTATACTATCTAGGAATGATTATCCATATCCACGAAGATCTCCTCTATTGGGCCTTGAATTTTTTTTATTTTAGTAAATATGATTTGAATGAATTTTGGTATTATTAGATAAATTATTTTTGATTGAGGTTAACTATTATGTCAAGTTTAGGAGGATTTAATTCATGGATTGATGGAATTA
>JANIIA010008325.1:0-13905 GCA_027478495.1 Erythroxylum alaternifolium | reverse complement strand
AGTGGTGGTGTTTGTGTTGTGTACTTGTGTGGTATATATATATATTTATGTGTTGTATACATATATATATAACTTATGTGTATGGTGATGTAGAACTGTTGCTTGATTGTTGTGTGAAGATGATGATGGATAGTGGAACATTAATGACTCTAGGGCTCTTTAGGGTTTGGAGGAATTTGGAGAGTTCAAGTAATGAATGAGTGGATGGATTCAACTGGGGGTTCTTTTAGTAGCTTGTTGGAGGATAGTTTAGAGTTTTGTTTTAGGGGTCAGATTGTTTAGGTTTTTTGGGGGGTTTTTGTTGGAAGATGAGTGGGAGTGACGAATTGTGGTTTGTGAATTCTTATTTGGGGGCTGAAATTGCTAGTTATCTGCTCTTGAATTTGAGGATTACAGAGCAATTCCGCTAATTTCTGGTGCTCTTAATTGTGGGAAGTTGGATTGCTCTAAGAATTTCAAGTCATTCTTTGGAAGTGGGAAGTCACAAGGCTTCCTCTAACCTGGTATTACTCAGCCCTTAGCAAATATGAGTTTGAAGCGTTATCATGGTTGGTGGATTTTCGCTTTAATCTTGGAGCAATCAATCTACTTGAAACTGGGGCTTGACATATGCGATTCTACTCAAGGTTTAACATCTCAATGGATGATATCTGTTACCGGGATTTCATGCAAATTCTTGTATTACTTGTTGCCATAAGTGGCGGTGAACAAATTTCCTATAGCTTCTGCGATAAGGACGATTGTAAGGTATCCAATTGAGATGGTTCATCAATGCCTGGCTTAGAAGTCCGCCCTGTGCTTTCAGAATGTTTGTTGCTCTCATCTTCCACTTTCAGGGTCTTTGTTGGTGTGTGTAACAATCTCAAAGGAGACTGGTGTCTGGGAAAAGCTCTGGTGCCTCTCAATAAGACCTCTGTTTTGGAGAAAAAAAATTTTCTTTGGTATTCGTAATCATTTCTTAGATTAATCAGCACGAAAATAATTTGTGTGCCATATATGTAAGTGGATTGCATATTCTGGGTTGCCTTGTTGTGTGAATAAGAAACCCATTTGCTTTCTCAATTGAAATTGTTGCCGACTCTCCCCACTTTGTGTGCCATTTCCTTTTTATTGATTCTACACATGAACTTACTTTGTCCTGCTATTGGTAATCTCATTTATGTTGTTTAGTTCAACTTCTGTTGGTTTACTCTCCTGTCATAAGCTAATTGATCTGCATTCGAGCCATTATGGTAAATTCTCGGAAGTTCTATTACAAATTCAACGTTTTGCATGGGCATCTTTATCTTTCACTTTCACTTCCTCACCGTGTGGTATGGGTTTTGTATTCCTTGGTTGATTTTAACTAGTGGCGGAAATTGAGTACGTCAACTACTTGTAGATAAAAAGGGTACACAAACAGAAGATGTTTGATGTCTTTATAGAAACGGGGGATGAACTACTCCCGTCTGTCTCTATTGCAAATGGAAGGTGTGGGTGTTTCTGGCGTGGCAGTCCAATAGTTGCTAGCTGTATATACCAATAGATTGCGTCTGAAAGATTCTGTGGTTACTCTTGTGTTTATGCTTTAGTTTTTGAGTAGTAGTAGTAAGCAAGCAAAAAGGTTTCTTATCCGTTGGTCAATGAGATAAAAAATATGTATTATGATAAGCAATTTAGTGGAATGTGTGACTAATAATTAGAGAGGTTAAAGTTGGAGTAGGTCGAGTATAATATATAAAGGCAACATGAGAAAGGTCAAAGATCCAATAATTGAATTTGAAGGTGAGCGAGTGAGGGTTGGTCCTACAACTTTGATTGTCTCTAGTCTCGTTTGGTCTTACTATGTTGGACTTGGACAGCCTCCATTCCCCTATCCATCAAAATGAACTTTAATTATCCAAAGCTTAATCTCTACTTTGAGCTGAGTCATCTGTCCTTTCACCCTCTCTTTTTCTTACTATCATTTCTCATGATTTGCTTACTTCTTTTTTACTTGATTATAATTTAATATTTTAAAATAAAATCTTTAAATTTTATCTGAAATAATGAAAAAATGACCATTTTTGTCTTAAGATTTTCAATTGTACCCCAAGACTTTTAGGGGCCCATCTTTAGTAGGCCGAGGCCCTTGATTGCTAGTTAACCGAGTGTGTGGGTATGACTTTCTCTTCTTCTCGTGTGAATGATTGATAACTAGGTCAAGATTATTTTGCAATTCTAATAGTATTCATTAAGCTACATAGGATTTATTTTTTATTAATTCAAAAGCATCGAATGTGACTAATATACTCTAATTAAAAAGTAAAAAGAAATAAGTGGTTTGAAAAATACTCTTAATACTCATTGCCCCCATGCAGGATCGAACTACAGACCTTCAGTTTACAAGACTGACGCTCTACCACTGAGCTATAGGGGCGAGCTGGCTTATAAAAAACATAATATTATATTAATTAATTTATAAAAGTTGATTAGGCTTTTAAGCTACGCCGACCCGCGCAGGCAACGAGAATGAGAGAGTGAGACAGACACCCATAGTATCCTAAGCAAACGAAGAAGAAGAAGGGATGGCATCGTCGAAAGGCGGAGCGGCAACGGAGATGGAGAAGATGAGTATAGAAGAATTAAAAGTACTGAAAGAACAAGCCGATATAGAAGTCAATCTCTTGCAAGACAGTCTCAACAACATCCGCACTGCTACTTCCCGTCTTCAGATCGCTGCCACTGCTCTTCAAGATCTCTCCCTTCGCCCTCAAGGTCTCTAATTGATTAATTAGCAATTCTCTTTCTGACAACACGCATCACAGCAATTTGGATAACTTAAAAACTGTTTTTTGTTTGGGAATTCTAGGGCACAAGATGTTGGTTCCACTCACAGCCTCTCTCTACGTTCCTGGAATACTCGATGATTCTGATAACGTCCTCATCGATATTGGAACTGGCTATTTCGTTGAGAAAACTATGGCTCAAGGCAAAGATTATTGCGACCGCAAGATCAATCTCCTCAAATCTAATTTTGATCAGCTCTTCGAGGTCAGCTTCTTATTATTAATGTTATTATTTACGTATGAATTAAGAGACAAAAACTAGAAGGGAATTTAAGAAAAGAGAAGAATGCTAACTCTTCTGTTTCTTACCAATATAATTTTGAGCTGCATCGTCTTGCTGTGATTGTTTAATTTCCTGTAAATTTCAATTGCAGCTTGCTTCCAAAAAGAAGAATGTAGCAGACGAAGCAGGGATAGTTCTACAGGCAAAATTGAAACAGTTGTCACCCGCATCATAGACCTTGTGAAGGCTCTTACTTTTACTTTCTTCTTTTTATTTGCAAAATGTTCTCAGAACTACTGTTTGCTGAGGGGTGATGTTTACATTTGCTATTTTCTGGGTTATCATTGGGCTGGAAATTTTTTTATTTGAAATGATATGAACAATGGATGAGTAGGGAGTTGTGGTTTAGGTTCTTGTCATTGGCCTTCTTGTTGCCTGTATCTCTATCTCTATGATAGACCAAATCAAGTTTCATTTTTGCTTTGTCTATACAATGAGTTTTTCCTATTGTCTTGCTGTTTTGTACTTCCTTCCCTTCTCTTTTACCGGAATAATTTCAAGGCTACTGCATAACGTTTAGCCTAAGAACTCGTCTTGTCGCAGTGTTCACTATTGTTTCAGTAGGATAGCAATTAGGATATCGAGTGAAACGTATACAAAATCCTTTGGTGATTGTCTTTGTTTCTGATTAAACACTAAATCTGTCTTGTTTGACTAACCCTTAGAAGTTAGAACCTGAAAATTGGAGTGATTAGAATACATGTGCAGATTTATCTTTGAGTTTGTGTACTCAAACTTATGAAATTTCCAGTAGTTCATTGTAAGGCATGCCACTTGGTTGAGAAAAAAAATCTCTCTAATAAGTTGAAGGAATTCCTGGAAATGGCAATGCTTCTAGTTAACGAAGATTTTTAAGGTGTCTTTGAAAACTCGGTCATAACTATCATTGCTTAATCAAGAGCCTATTGAACGAATTGTAACCTCAGATTGAAGGATTCCAATCTATCTTTCTGGTTGACAGACTAAATCAATTTTTTTTTCTATCTTTATTGGCATTTGTTATCTAGTTTTTCCTACTGCCTTGCTATTCTATATTTCATCCCCTTTCTAGATTATACCAAGCCAACTGTATTACTGTTGGCCTTTGAACTCATCTTGTCATTGTCTTCATTATTGTTTCCCCTGGATATCGTTTGGATTTCCTATGTCCCTCAAGGCAATTATTCTTTTGTGATTTCCTTTTTCTGATTAAAGAAGTCTGTCTTGTTCGACTGACCCTTAGAACTTGAAAATAGAGTGCTAATTTTGTATGCTCAAACTTATTGCTGATAATGTCAATAGTTCATTGTAAAACATGCAACTTGATAAGAACAAAATGTCTCCAAACAGTTGAAGAAATTGCTGGAAAATGGTGTCCTTCTAGTTAACAGAAGATTTTTATGGTGGCTTAGAAAACTCGGTCACTGGTATCATTGCCTAAACAAGAGCTTTTTTATGAAAAATTTTAATTTAGGGGTCATTTATAAATTAAAAGGTTTCTAGCCTAAAATCTTAAGACATTAGTTAAGGAATAATTTATCATATATAGAACAACAACCACCTAGTGAAACTCAATTTTCACTTATTGAGAGGTGGGAGAGGTTCAAAAGTTCGCAGTCTTACTTCTAATTGATAGAGACTATTTTTGATAGTAATTTATCATATATAATTACTCTATTTCTTTGATTAGGTTATGAATAATTTATTAAATCACTCTATTTTATTGTTCACTTTTTATGTAGATTTTGTTAGTCATTTAACACTCTTCTTGAGTACCATTTTATAATTTAATATCTTGTTAAATCAAATTTTTAGTTTGATTATAGACTCTTTATACAAATATTTTACACAATTCAATTTTATTTATTGTATGGAAGCAGCACATATTAATTTGAATATTTTGCTTAAATAAGAAATTTTTATTTTATCTTCTAATATCGTATAGTTTTTTGTAGTTGTTTTTATATTAGGATAAAGAGTGATTTATATATAAGAAAATTAGTATTTTAACTTGAAACTTTAAAACATTAAATTATAAATCATTGTTATAAGTCATTTCCTTTTTGATGTTGCTTTATTCGTCATTTTAACGCATGAATTGTAAACCCATGCTTTCAGTTAAAGAGTTTCACTGTCTCTCTTTCCAGTATATTAAGAAGCTTATTGTATTCTTTTTTGTCGAAAGTGAAAAGTAAGATAAGTTCTGTTTCTACCCTTTCATGTTAAAGGAATTAACCTACTTTCTTGTAGTAACATTTTAGCTTTAGATTCACCAATCCTGACACACTGTACTAGCAATCTATCTACAGAATTCTTTACAGAGTCGTGGTGTTTATTGATCAACTTCTGTAACTTCTTTACACCAATGGATATGCCTATGCCTATCCTCCTTAGACTCCAAAACTGGAATAACTCTATATGAAATAGACCTGATTGATTTGGCCTGGATCATGTGGCCACTCTATCACTTGGTGGCGATTTCGTTGTCCCTGAGGCAACATCGGAAGTGACAATAGAAAACAGTAGGATAGGAATGTGAACGTGGATACAACTGGGTCCGTGCGTGGAAGAAGAAGGTTTTGATTGAGCATCAAGCACATTCTTGTAAGTTGTAGAATTAGAAAGGCCCTCCTTCACCTTGTGGCCATACCCATCTCGAAAGTCTGTTGATTGATCTGGGAACTTGTGCATGTAGGGTAGACCAATACTTTCGTACTAACATGACATGCTTTTTGTTTCTGGACATTTTATGCCCCTGGTTGGTGATCGATAGGCTGGCCTTTTGTCCTAAAACCAAGCTAATCATGTTAGAAGGAAAAGCTTACGACAGTCAAATTCCTCAACTAAGCTCGTAACTTTTTACAGCTATCATGAGCATTCATGGATTTTAGGACAAAACTGTTCTACATATATACATCTACTCGAGGGATTTCAGAGTCACGCAACTCATATACTTCTTTCTCAATCCTCTCAACATAGACACAAAAAAGAGATGGAAAGATCGACAGTGATGAAAATGAAATCTCTAGCCGGAGGGTTATCTCATCAGAAGCCGATCTTGTTTGATAGAGTTGAACCTTCCCCTATTTACATCCCCTTTCCAAAGAAGACTACTGTCAGAGACGCATCTTTCTCTGCTTATCTAAAACCTGAAGAGCTCAACAACGAAGCTGATGATTCAGAGATAAGCATCTTTGATGCGCAGAAGTACTTCAACGAAAGTGGTAGTGCTGGTGACCCCAGACCAATCAAAAGGGTATCTCCAGTTCATGTCCATCATGTTAATCTTGGACGCATTTCTGAGAGCTGTGATTATTCTTCATTCCCAAGGTTTTCCTCTGCTTCATCTTCAGTTGATGGATATGGTCGGAACTACAGAACTCGATCCTTTCACGCCACTCCAACAGCTTCCTCGGAGGCTAGTTGGAACAGCCAGACAGGGTTGTTGTCTAATCCACCAGGAGCTATTGCAGTGTCCATGCGAAATCCTTCTCCAGGGGATCATGACAAGAAAAGAAAGTCTGCAACAAAATGGCTTCTTCGGACAAGATGTCCTTGCTCAGGTAAGAAATCTGTCCAAGTAGAGGACAAACAATCGGAACCCAGAACACCATCTCGTCTAAGTCACATGTCCAAAGTGTCTTTGGATCCCAAGAAACAGATTCCTGCAGGTAATGGCCATAACTACGATACTACTGTTGTGGTCCCATCATCCAAATGGGGTCGAGAGTGTGTTGAAAGTGGTAATGAAACGGCCATCAATTTGGTCACCCCAGATCATTGGCTCGAAAACCGGGAACCAGTTTCTACTACTCTTAGAATTTCAGCAGAGCACGGTCGTAGTTTTTCTTCCAATCATCAAGCATTGGCCCCAGGAACAGGAAGGCCCTTCACTGATGGTAATGTTACTAGTAATACTAGTGGGTTCACCTTTCCTATATTGACCCAAACAACAACTCTCGTCAGAGCTCCACTGCTCAGGAACGGTTTATCTTCCACTAATGCTATTCACTTTAACCCCTCGCTTGAAGATCCACCTCGGGATTCGTTGGAAGTTTTCCGACCAACTGAAGATCCTGTTTCAACCAAGCCAACATCAACAACGGAGCTTCACAGACGGCAGAGTTTCACATTTCCTGCGAGTCCCACGTCACGGATAATAAGTGCCACCGACGATGACATGGCCAGTGATGCGAGCTCAGACTTGTTTGAGATCGAGAGCTTCTCCACACAAACCACGTCCAATCACCCCATGTACAGCATTAATCGAAGGGACTCACTTGACGAGGCTTCCAACTTCAATGCAAGGAGATTAACTGTTACAAATGGAGGAAGTTACTGTAGGAGGAGTCTAGACGAACCAATGACACCATCAGTTGCAGCAACCGAATGTTACGAGCCAAGTGAAGCAAGTATTGACTGGAGCGTCACAACAGCTGAAGGGTTCGATAGAGCAAGTGTAACAAACTTCTCAGTGACAGCATCAGAAACAGCTGTAGACGTTGAAACATCAGCAATCCGGCACCGGCGTGAGGCAGAAAAGAACGGCGGGGGAGGAGGAGGGAAGAGAACAAAGGGAGGGATGATTAATGGAGGGTTGTTGAGCTGTCGATGTGAGAAGGCGGTGAGCGTAGGGCCACAACCGGTGAAATGTGGGGGTTTAGAAGGACAAAGGGTAGTGAATTCCACAACTAAGCATGTGAGTAGTAGACCAACAGCCATGGTAAATAAGCCACCTCTTGCACACTCCCACTCTGCTCGCTTGTCTCTTCCGTTTCAGCCATAGGAAGCAGCTTGTTATGTTACTTGTACACTTCTCTTTCACTTTGCCTTTCGGTTCTGTTCCCTTCATTTTCCTGGATTTTTCATTTTAATTTCCTGACGAGTGTTTTAGCGAGTCGGTAATGATTGAGTTTGTTTCAGCAGATGTAAGTGATCTCTGTTGATATATAATTCATAACTAGCCTGATGTGCTCTTTATGATGAACCCTGCCTGAACTTTTAGTTCTTTATGCTCACCTTAGATTGTTTCTTTACTAATTTTTTTTTTAAAAAAGCTGAATTCTCCTATTATTTCATTTATTTTAAAAATATTTTATTAAATTTTACTATATTATTATTAAAACATTATTAAAATTTCAATAAAAACATGTTTATATTTTAATAATATATCCATTTAAATAATATAATTAATAAAAAGAATGTGTATATCCATTTAATAATAAAATTTAATAATATATTGAAAAATAAAAAAGAAGAATTAAAACCAAACAAGGTAAAAGATCACAAAGAAAACAGAAAACCCCTCCCTACTCAGTGATTGATAAACCATCTTCGACCGCATCTAAAACAACGGCCACCGTCCCTACTCAGTTATGATTCTGGCATTCATCAAACACTATCTATATATACACACACATAAAAGTATCTTAAACAAAACCTTCCTCTTTGCCTTGAAAAATCTGTACTTTACCAACATACTAAGACGTTTGATTTGCTAAAATGGCTTCTCTTGTGCTTTTGTTATCAGAACTTCTGCGTCCCCGGAACACCAATCTGGCTTTTGTCTCGACCTTACCCTCTTCTTCTTTTGGCAAAGCCGTCTCTTCTACCATTCAGAAAAAGTCGCCTACAGCTCACACGAGCACCACCAACGAGTCTGTGTTGGAGGTATCTGAAGATATGCAGCAGGACCTCAAGTTCTGTCTAGACCTGGCTTGGCCTTAATCGTTTGTGTCTGTCTATAATAACTCGTACAGGTGATCAGTGCTTAACTTCGACGTCGAAATTTAGCTGGCCAAGGCTTGAAGACCCTCAAAGGAGGGGTCTTTTTCAACTGATTCATTAATTTGTTAAGATTTTCTTCGTCTTTTCTGTATTATGTTGGTTGGTTTGAGATGTTTCTGTTACCTTTAACAGTTATAGAACAAAAGATGAGATCTTTAAGGTTTCTGTTTGTAAATAATGACATATGCACACTCGCAGTCACTGAGCAATGACTAATTTGCTTGAATTTAGATTCAGGCGAATAGAATAATACAGTGCAATATAAACTGCGTAGTGAAGACTCTTCCTTTACTATGTCGGATCCGCAATTTCTATGTATAATCTCAAAAGTATATAAATCTGAAGACAATGTTAAATGTGCAGCCGAAGTTCAAACAGCAAAACAAACCCGCCCATAAAAGTGAAACAAAATGGGAACCATGAACCTATGCAGCTATTTTTGCCCTTTGCACTGGTATACACAGTTGTCACTTGGAAATTAATTTGTTTTTCTTCTCCGTCGTTTATCACGCTTTCTTAACAGTTTCTGTTGCTGCTTCTCAACCATTCTCACAAGCCACCATGGTTTTCCTGTTGTGAAGACAATATATCCGATAGAGAGTCCAATCACAAGTCCACATCCATACCCCATAAGTGCAAATTTCCAATCAAATAAACTGTCAGAATCTTCTGTCTCAATGGGTACAGATGGAGGAGCTTGTGGAGTCATCATGCTGCCACATTCCTCAGGCAAAGGAAATCCGCATAGTCCGAGATTTCCTTCGAACGAATTGCTTGGAAAGGTGTCAAATTGTCCACCTTTGGGAATCATTCCTGAAAGCTGGTTATATGAAACATTTAGCTTTGAAAGGAAATTCAGGCCTGAAAGTTGCTGTGGAATGCTTCCAGTAAGTTGGTTTGAAGAGAGGTCCAACGACTCGAGTTTAGTTAAGTTTGCTAATGAGGATGGGATGTGGCCCGTTAGACTATTATGAGAGAAATTGAGCATGACAAGTGATCGAAGCTCTCCAACCACTTCAGGAATTTGGCCTTCAAACCTGTTATTTGACATATCAATGGTTGTGAAAATGGTCAGGATTCTCTCTAGTTGCAACTCCATCCCTTTCATTGTCAAAGCTACTGAGTCCACGTAGTAGACATCCCCCATATACTCCGGCGCATCGTTGGAATCATCGACTGTCACCATCCCCTGGAAGTTCTTAAAATATGTTGCTGGAAGGATGCCACTGAAATCATTATGAGAAAGATCGATGATCCTCAAACTAGAGAAAGAAGCGTTGGTTTTGGGACTTCCTATGGGACCATGGAATCTATTGGATCTCAAGACTAAAACCTGTAGCTTTGGAAGGGTCTCCAACCAAGAAGGGAATGTGTCGTTTACAAAGTTGTTCCCGATGTCGAGGACTTCCAACATTTTGCAATTGACTAAAGATGTTGGCAATGGTCCTTCAAACTGATTGCCATTCATGTCAAAGTTCCTTAGTATAGCTTCCTCACCAAATCTTCCTGGGAATTTACCGTGGAAACTGTTCTTCCCTAAGTTCAACACAGTGAGTTGGTTGCTCAAATTTTCCAAACATTCTGGAATAGAGCCGGTCAAGCTATTGTTCGATACATCAAGAATCATAAGATTCGTAATATTGCAGATAGTTGAAGGGAGTTCTCCAAATAGTTTATTGTTAGAGATGAGAAAGATGTACATAACCTTTGGAGGAACAGGAAATGGCTGCTGAAGCATGTTAGAACTGAGGTCAACAGATTCCAGTGTAGGAGGAAATCGATTCACACGAGTAAGGAAATTGTGAGAAAGAACTAAGGATTTTAAAGAATTCTTCACCACGGATGTTGACAGCCACTCAGGAATTTGTCCATGAATTCTATTATGGGACATAGACAAAACTGTCAACTGGTTTTGGGTTCTCAAGAAGTCCGGCAACTCACTTATGTTGCAAGCTGACAATCCCAAACTGTAGAACATTGGCAGGCTTGAGTTGCCACTGACATCAGTTATCACTGATAGACTATTAAAAGAAAGATCAAGTACCGAAAGATTTGTGAATACTGAGAATTTCTCCAATTCCACAGTCCCACTCAAGTTATTTGATTGAAGATTGAGATTAGTAAGATTTCTCAATCCGAAGATTGATGGTGGAATCCTGCCCTGAATCATATTATCATTCATCTTTATATCTGTCAAGGACTTGGATTTAAATTCACCAAGCTCCCCCACGAGCTTGTTATTATTGAGGTAAAGTGTCGATAAAGTCGGGAGAGAAAACAAACAAGATGGTATCTTGCCACTAAAGGAATTGTATGACAAGTCGAGATAGGTGAGATTAGAAAGAGTACATATCTCCTCTGGAAGGCCATCCTTCAGTTTATTTTGTGAGGCATCAAATCGAGAAAGTTTTCTGAGGCTGAAGATTGATGAAGGAAGTTGACCAGTGAAATTATTATTGGTGAAAGCAAGACGGAATAAGTTGCCAATATTACCAAAAACATCTGGAATCACACCAGTCATGTTGTTTTCTCCAAGGTCTAGTTCAGTGAGTTGATCAAGGTTCCCAAGTGAAGCAGGAATTGATCCCCCGAAATTGCAGCCATAAAAATCCAATATCATCAGAGACTTGAGATTGCCAATTGAATCGGGCAACTCTCCTGAGAACTTTGTGCCACCGAGTTGCAAGAACATAAGGGGACTGCTCCAGTTTGACTGTGGTAAAGAACCTTGTAAGTCACTGTTTACTGATAAACTGAGCAGCTGAAGATTTGGTAGGTGAAACAATTTCTCTGGAAAATTTCCTCTCAGTTGACAGAGACCAAGACTTAACGACTGTATGGAAGAAGAAAGGTTCACTAAAGATCTGGGTGCAATAGTGGACATGTCAATATAGTCAAGATAAAGTTCAACAAGATTAGTTAGGTTGTGAACTATTCTGCTGAAATCAGGAGCTTCAAGTATCAACCCATCGATTAGTGAGATGTCGAGAGAAATCAGTTTAGACAAGTAAGAGATCTCAGATGCAACTGGACCAGAAAACCATGTATTAGACAGGTTTAGATGAGTCAAACCTGTTAACCAACCAAACTTAGATGGCATCTTGGTGTGGTTGAAATAATTGAAAGCAAGGTTGAGTTTTTGGAGGCTTGGGAGCTGAAAAAGGCTGCTGTTAGAAGGGATTGGTCCTTGAATCCAGCTGCAACTGAGATCAACTTCAATAACTTGGCCACTGATGGGGTCACAAATGATACCTTCCCATAAGCAACAATCTGTTCCATTTTTCCAGGAAACCAGCTTGGGATATGATCCTCTGCAATCCAAAGAAGCATCCTTGGCAAAAGAAAATGAGTTCTTAAGCCCAAGCAAGGCAAGGCTCTGATCTTTGGGACATTTGGTAGAGGAGACGAGAGAAAATGCAGATGGTTTCTGGCAATGCCAAAGGATAAATGCTACAGGGAGGGAGAGAACAATGTGGTATGTAAACATTGGTAATGTCATCTTTCTTGCTGGTATTGGAAATGGTGTAAGAATGTAGAATTGCTTCATTGAATCCTGTGGTATATATAACAAATCACTACTATAGCAGTAATTCGTAAATCTATAAAATGTATGTAATAATTTGTAAATTATGTATTTTAAATAAATTATTTTATGGATAAGTATTTTACTGACGTTCATTTCAACAATTTCCGTGCAATCTCTTTTGTCTTTCCTGACTCCTAAATGGGCAGATCAATCGAAAACGACAGGCAACGTAAAGGACAACTGGTAGTCAAATTTCAGACCTTGATCCACAAGTTATGCACTTTGGTTTCCGTGAAGATAGAAGCTTTAATACTAATCCATCATTAGAAATTTTGTTACATATTTCCTAAGTTGATTGACCAGCACCTGTTTGATTCTGCATTCTTAACGCTGCCTTTACAAATCCGAAGAACCAGTATAAGTCAAAACAGAAACAATAAACAAAAGGAAGCGATCAGACTAAGAAACTAATATGGCAAACTTCGTTGGCAAGTAGTGTTTTTGAGTTGTACCAGCCTGCATGAGCAACCGAGCCACATTCATACCTGTGTTCATTGCTTGGACCAGGTATATTGAATTGTTCATAATCTATATTCAGAACTAACATTATCCTGAATCTAAACCAGGCATAAAAAAGCATGTCAGGGTGAAACAACTGACAGAGAATAGAACAGTAAATATATAATACATACACACCCAAGACATTGTTCTTTGTTCACAGGTCCTTCCCAGAAACTATATCAGATTTGAATTCTGAAAGAGAAAGTAACAAATATCCTAGACTTCTGATGTTCATATAATCTTTTCTGTCAAAGTAACTTTTTATTAAATTGAAATGGAAAGCACCCTCCAAGAGTTATGAGGATGTAATTAGTCTTTCCAATTTGACCTGTTCTGTAATTAGTTTTCTTAGAACTTGTTTAAATTTGTTTCTTAGAAGACCATCAGTACGAACTCTTGACTTGGTAATGAAAGTACTGAGTAAATCCTAAGCACTTGTATATATCTGTAATCCATAACGAGTTTATAAAAAGGTTGACGCTTTAGGGGGCGTTTAGTTTGAGGGTTTGGGAATTAAGGAATGAAATAATTGTAAAAAACAATATTTACTTTGGGGTTGTCAATTCCAGGGGAATAGATTTATCCAATTAAATTTGGGAATCTACTAAACCCACCAAGTGGGGAGGGGGTATCGAGTTTTTATTCCAATCTAAATTTTTATCACGTTTATTTTTTACTCTTTTATCCCTAACCTTTGCCCTACCATCCTCTTTACTTCCTTATCGCCTCTCAATTCCTTACGATCTCTCATTCTGCCCTGTTGCTTCTCATCAACGAAGAAATTTTTTGTTCTGCACCTCCAGATATTAATACAAAAACCCAAGTTACAAATCAAACATTATTTTTTTATTTTTCATACCCATCCCCATCTCCTTCTATTATTATACCCATATCTATAGCCAACTCCGTGCTCAAACCAAACGCCTTAATTACACCATAATGTTCTTACTTATTGTAAACTT
>JANIIA010008266.1:0-13908 GCA_027478495.1 Erythroxylum alaternifolium | reverse complement strand
AAAAGTTTCATCATACAAGTAGTGTCTCTAAATCTTCAAAGAAAATACTACAATGGCAAGTTCTAAATCATGTACTGGATAGTTCATCTTAAGAGACCTTAATTGTCTCGATGCATAGGTTATCACCTTGCCATATCTCATCAACACACATCCTAATCCTTGATGCGAAGCCAATACCGGTGCGGTAGTCAATTGATGTTTTAGTTCCTCAAAACTTCTTTGACAATCATCATTCCATCTAGAAGATACATTCTTTCTAAGAAGTTTTGTCAAAGTGGTTAAGATTAGTGAAAACCCCTCGACAAACCTTTTGTAATCACTAGCTAATCCTAAGAAACTCCAAATCTCAGTCACATATCTTGGAGCTTCCCACTTCATCACTACTTCTATTTTCTTGGGGCCCACTTGTATGTCGTGCCCAAATATAATATGACCTAATAATACTACTTGGTCAAGTCAAAATTTACATTTATTGAACTTGGTATACAACTATTTCTCCTTCATTATCTATGGAACCAATCTCAAATGTTCTACATGTTCCTCTCTATCCTTTAAGTAAACCAAAATATCATCAATAAACATAATCACAAAGTGATTTAAATAAGGTTGAAACACCTTATTCATCAAGGCCATAAAAGCTTTTGGGCCATTAATCAATCCAAACAGCATCACCAAAAACTCGAAGTGCCTATATCTTGTTTTAAATGTACTAATTTGCAACTAATAATATCTTGATCTCAAATCTAACTTTATGAATACCTCAACTCCCTATAACTGATCAAGCAAATTATTAATCCTCGGTAATGGGTACTTATTCTTAATTGTTAATAACTTGATTGTGATAATTTCAGACTTTAATAGTCTGAGGAGTTTGATATTTGGGAATGTTTTAGGAGTGTTCTATTTGCATATGAATTTGAATGATATTTTTATACTTAACGAAAGTTGAATATTGAACTGAGGCCCGATGAAGATGAGATTCTAACTATGCATCACGAATAAATGTTATTGATGACATATTTTGTGATTGGGTACATCACATTAAATGTATGATCAGATAAAGGCATTGTGACCGGCGTGACCAGTCTGAAAGAGCTTTAAGCTCAAAAATCTGCACATAGAGCCTAGCTCTATGATTAATGATCTTGATATCTACAATAGGTACAGGACAGTATCTATATCTGAACGAGCCTAATATCTACGAGGGATATGGGACAATGAAAGGTGCTCGGTTACAATAAAAAAATAACAAATATGGAGTCTTATATGCATTTGCATTTATACATATATGATTGTGAATTTGATGATTTTGAATCCATTTTTGAAATTATGATGATAAAGTGATATGCTATATTTGAGTAATTGTTGATAATGGGATTGATTAGGATTTACATTATCTGAAAGAGTATATGAAATATTTGACATTCATTATATCTTATTGAGATATGAAATGTTATGAATTTGGTTGGATGTTAGCTATTGTGTATTTCCATGAGTGAGCACAACAATGATGGTTCACTCACTGAGTTCGCAAACTCATAAAGAATTACAACGTGGCTTTTTAGGTACAAGAGAGGAGACATAGTTTCCAAAACGAACTGATATTATTGATTTTGGACTAAAGAATGGCTCAAAGGTCGGTTAGTTGACATTTGAGGAGTTATATATTGTGTATATTTAGTTCTCCTTTCATATAGATCTTTTGTATAAAAAGTAGTAAACTCTTAGATACTTTGATGATGTAAATATTTGTTTAAATGAAAGTTCTGCTACAATGTAAATTTTGTTAATGAATGAAATAAGGAGTTGAGTTTTTAAGTATTGTGTTATTCTGTATGAATCCATATAAGAGTATGAGATTGCTTTAACATACCATTGTCATTGGGTATGTACTGGAATGTCTTCTAGATGTTTAGGTGTATACTCTATTGTAGTGCGGTGTTATAGTTTTCATATAAGGATTTTTAGTTACACCCATATTATTTGTTCAAAATCCAATTCCCATTCAAACTCATCCATATTTACTAACTTATTTACTTCATTACCCCTTGAGATGCTACAAATCAATGGCTCCCCCTGTCATGTCCTCTTAAAATAATTTGGAACAAGCCCTTTTTCTCAGCAAATAGTCATTCACTTCATTAATATGAAGGAAACAAATATGTTTGCACTTTTTATATGGACATCTGATCTTTGGGTGATCCATATATGCAGGTTAAGAACATGCATAATGAAAAAAAAAATTCAACTTCCTCAACAAAGTTAGGATTAATGAAACCATCAGGTGTTAATCGTCTATCCAAGAGCTATCAACATTACTCATTTCTACAAAACTGTTAATCTAAAAAAGTAATTTCATAGTTAGTATCCTCCATATCCCCTAAGTTTATAAAACATTTAAACTTTGCTTTACTTAACATCCCCTAAGTATTAATCAATTGAATTAATCACCTACAATTGATTTTAATACTATGGTATGTGGCATTGTTTACACATATGAATCAAGATAGCAAGTTCTCACTGTGACTCCTAGGCTTGTAGAATTTTTCACCGATAAGCCTCACAGGAGCTACATTATGGGTTTCAAGCCCATATACCATCCTAGGGGTTTATTATGCAAAGAACTGTCATGTCTATTAAACCTATGAATTTCTTGTGTTAAAATTAAGTTTAAACTAATCACATTAAAGTTGAAATGTATATCTCAGAGTTATGTTTTGTTATCCCTTTATTTCCACTTTGTACTTTACTAATGCTTATGCTTAACCCTTTATTTCCTCTTTAACCCTTACCATATTACAACCCTAAATAAGTCATTTTGACCTATTATTGCATGCAATCATTATAGAGTAGAATTGGTGTATTAGTAAGCCTATAGTAGTGTAGTTTCCTATAGGAAATTTGAGCGAAACACTAACCATCAAACACTTGAGAAAAATGAATGAAAACTGTGAGAAAAATTCATTTTGCATCTTTACTTATCTTTGAGTGATGGTGTTAACTGTTGAGTTTGCTTATGTACACTAATGAAAAGGTAGTCAGATATGTGTATTAACTTGATAATTGAGTTGGCTTAAATTTGAGGAATTGTATGCTTTGATCTTTATGAAAATGAAGTGATAGAATCGATTGGTTGTATCTATTTTGCTTAAGGACAGGCAAAGATGTAAGTGTAGGATGTTGATAGTTGTGCATTAGTATATGTTTTTCTGGGTAATTAGCATATGTTTTCTTATATAATTGTTGATTATTGTTGTAGTTTAGGATTCATTTTGTGTGTTTTCATTTAAATTGATTTCCATTATTGTTCTTTTATGTTTGATGTTAATTTAGGTTAAGAATTGACTATTTTTTATGTAAGTAAGAAGATTGAGCTAGTGATAAAAAAGGAGAAGAAAAGAGGAGTCCATCTGTTGGAAATTCTCATGATTATGTGAATCATGCCAATTCCCACGATTATGGGAATTATAATCCGAGTCATAATGCAAGGCTTCATTAAACTTAAGGTTTTTGGACTATAAAAGGATAATGAAGCCTCCATCATTAAGGGTAGACAAAACCCTTCTGTAGAAACACCATCCTTCATTGAATAACACAAGTTTGGAGCTTTTAGGAAGGATTGAAGTCAAGGATCATCATCAAGATTAGGGAAAATAACATATCAACACCAAAATTTCAAGATTTTGGCAAAGAAGAGAAGGAGTTCCTTTACTCAAATTGTTGTCAATTTTACTTCTTCTATTATTTGTAAAATGGTTTATTTGAATGTTGATGATGTTATGAAGACCATGAGTGGTTAATTTAGTTTTAGGGATTGCTTTTGAACTATTTTGTTAGAAATCCTATTTTGTTAAATTGAATGAATTTGTCTTTGATGATTGTTGATTATATTTGTTATCTTATAAAAATTGAGAGAGTGAGTAAGATTAATTGTGTAGGATTGTACAACGAGAGTTGGTAGCCTATAGGCATATAATCATCACGTTAATTGATTAGTTAGAAGAGAGATCTCGGCAAATTTAATTGATTACCCATAGGATAGTTTAATAACTAGTTGAATTAGTATAGTCATTGGGTAGGTTGAGAGATCATCCAATTGTTTCCTGTTAATTCGATTTGGGACAATTAATTATACCTTGAGAGAGGGTAATTAATACATTCAGAAATCTAGGGTGAGACATAATTCAATTGATAAAATAGTAGGGAGACAAAATAGGGAAAAAGCTCTAGTCTTTAGATTCTTAAATTTCGATTTTTCTACAATTTGGTATTGTCTATTGCTTTATGTGTATCTTTTAATTTTAATTTAATTTTCCATATTATTTTGATTAAACAACTTTTTTTCTTAAACAAAGTTTGTCTGAATTAAGTGGTGTTTGGGCATCAGTCCCTATGGGATCGATAACTACTCTTTTTAACTAGAAGTCACCACCTATTCACTTACGGTTTTTTGAGTGTAAAACAAGTAGATAGGTTTTACCATCAACAATGACATGAAATCAAAATATTTTCTATAATATCTAGACTTTAAGTGAACTCTAGCAAAATTTCTTATTACACTTGTAAAAAAGCAATAGATCAGAAAGCAATGACACTTAAAGTTACATGTTTCAACAGACTTGAATTACGAATTACATGTTTGACGATTCCTATTTCTACATATAAGTTAACTTATAGAGATTACAAAAGTCTCATTGATAAGAAACAAAAACGGATATTAGGCTGGAGTATGAAGGCTTTGTCTTTAGCTAGATGATCACAACTAATTTCCTCTATATTTAACGCAGTGAGACTAAATTGGGAAACTTATATGTCTCTTCCTAAAGATGTTATCAAGACACTTAATACTATTGATACATACATATTTAGCTATATTTATACCCCATATTTGATGTATTTTTGCTTGATATTTTATAATTTTATTGCATACTTGGCACCTAATTTCCTCCAAGTGTTTTTATAGGTTATCATTGCCTTCATAGACTAAAAAGAGAATTTGAATGAAAAAGTGACATAAAATGAAGATTTAAAGCAAAGAAAGGAAAAATGACCGTGCATTAGCCCTACTTCTCTCAAGCTTTGCAGAATTGCAAATTCTGGGTATTTTAGGTTATATATAGTCTAGTACAAATTCATGTATCAAAACATGTAGTCACCCAAAACCCTAGAAATTATTATAAAAAGACATGATTGGAGGCAAATGGGAGAGTAAACATTAGGAGATAATTGCACGGATGAGATCATTCAAAAGGGGTGATTTAGATTCAAAGAAGTGGAAAACATGAAGAAATCATCAAAAGATCCATCGGAATACAAGATAAAACCTCTACCTTGTAAGAATATTTAATAGGGGATATATAAAGAGATTTAGAATTATAAGCCCATTGTTTTCAATTCGTTTTTCTTTTTGTTTATGTCTAATTTCGTGTTTTATCATGTGTAACTAAATTTAGTGCCTAGGTTAGATGAATCCTAGTTTTTTGCAATAACATATTTTGAGTCTTTTATTAATGCTATTTTTTTATTAAAACATTGTGATTTAATTACGTGTTTAATATATGTTCTAGTAGACCTAAAATATTAGTGCATAATCTTATTCCATAACAAAGAGATTGAGAAATCTTATGTGTGAATAGATCTACCATAATTGGAAGGAGTTGATTGCAACCCTAGAGATAGGATGATCAATCCTCTAGATTAGGATGAAACCAAATTGTGGGATTCACAAATCAATAAAGCAATTCTATAAACTTTAACTTGAGTAATTTGATTTATAGCCTTAGGATTACTTGTTATTAGACTCAAGAGTAAGCTATTAGTATACGATGGGAATTTATATGCTCCAATATATCAATAAGACAATTGCATAATAAAACATAAGTCAATTAAGGCTAATTAGGAGGATTCAAAACATGGACACTAATTCTCGATATCATTAATTTTCTAAATGATTTCTTAATTCTCTATTCAATCTTGCTACCTACTTTATTATATTTGCTTAAATTTTAATTTCTTTAACTAAAAATCATAATAAAATTCGTAGACTATATAATAGGATAAGAATAACTACTAATATTCATCATCATTATCTAATCAACCTATACTTATTAGTACTAGCTATTGTTACGTCATACACTTGCAGTTAATTCATAATTAACAAAATAAAAAAGCTCAACTATTAGTGCCCTACCAAGAATTTTGATATTAGGAAAACCTTAGTTTTACTAATCTAGTCATTACTTTATTGTTTTTTACTTTGCTTTATTTCTTATTTTATTTTACGTTATTTTAATTGTTTAATTAGTTAGTTATGCTTCTTTAGTTTAGAATTAGCTCCTAGTCAGTTGATAACTTGAAGTACATATGAGTGCTTACTAGAAGCAGGTCTTGAAATAAAAAGAACAGAACTAAGGAATCTTCGTAGGAATAATCTGAGAAAGTTTGAACTAAATCGTTGGATAGAAGCCTTGGAAGGTCACATGAAAGCAAAAGAATGTAATAAAATGGTAGACCAACCACTTACAATGTTTAACTATACTAGGCCAGACCGAACTAGCATGGAATCTAGTGTAGTAAGACCAATTATTCATGTGAACAATTTCTAGATCAAGCCAAGAATCATCTAGATGGTGCAATAGTCAGTCTAGTTGGATAAAGCAAACGATGACACAATGAGCATATCTCTAACATTTTAAAGATTTGCAATACATTTAAAATCAATGGAGAAAATGATAACACAATTAGACTATATCTATTTCCATTCTCCCTAAGAGGAAATGCTAAACAGTGGCTAAATTTAATGCCACATTCGTCACTTACTACATGGGATCAATTGGTAGAAAATTTTTTTTGCTAAAGTACTTTCCCCTTTTAAAGAATAAGAAGCTAAGGAATGTCATCTCGTTATACTCCTAAATTGACGATGAATCACTTTTTAACACATGGGAGAGAATTTAGGAGATGCTTCGACAATGTCCAAATCATAGACTACCATTTAGGATGCAAATCCAAACTTTCTATAATAGGCGAAGTCAATCAATAGTTGCAGTAGCTAGAGGGACGTTGAATAATAAAACACTTAAAGCAGCCCAATAGTTGATTTAAGACATTACCATAAACAACTACTATTGGTGCTAGGCTAGAGCATGAACTCCAAGGCCAACACGATATTATAAAGTAGATGTGGTGACATAATTGACAAGCTAAATGGAGGCACTAAAGATGGCTTCACAAGGAAGGGTGATGTAATATGAAGCGTGCGAGCTAGATCAACAAAGACAAGAATGTGAATCAGTTTAGCCTAAACAAGTGGATTATTTAAGGAATACTCCTAAACCGCAAAATAATCTGTATAGTAATACATAAAACCTTGTATGGAATAACCACCTTAACTTTTCATGGGGTAATCAGGGACTAAAGAAAAATAATCCTCCAATGGTATATCAGCAGTGAGCATCATAGTTAAAGATGCAAAGTATAGACAAAATGATACTAGCACTTACTCAAGAATCAAGAAAGAAGCATCAAAGACAATAAACGCCTATACATAACTTGGAGTTTTGACTTAATCAAATGACATCTATTTTAGCTAAAAGGTAAAAGGGGAGTCTATTGAGCACCGCAGAAGCCATCCTTAATAAGCATATAAAGACAGCCACACTTATAAGTGGGAAAGAGTTACAAGCAATTGCCAGACCCTGAAATATAGAAGGTGATCACTAAAAGAGCCGAGCAAAGACCAAAGATGTAATGAATCCTCCAAGAGTAAAGGAATTCCAGCCTACCATACCATACCTAAAGAGCTTAAAGAAATATCATATGGACAAGCAATTTGATAAATTCTTCAAGTTATTTAAACTTCATATTAACTCACCATTTATTAAAGCTTTAGCACAGGTGCCTGAGTACGCAAAATTTCTAAATGAGCTACTAAATAAAAAGAAAAAGTTGGAGGAATTGGCTACAGTGCAGCTAAGCAAGGAACGCTCAGCTATCCTACAAAACAAGTTACTAGAGAAGCTTAATGACCTAGGGAGTTTTACTATCCCTTGTATTATTTATAATTTGTCGGTAGAAAAAGCTTTAGCTGATTTAGGGCTAGCATTAACTTAATGCTTTACAAAATGCTCAAGAAACTAGGATTAGGAGAACCCAAACCTACTATGATGAGAATTTAATTAATTGATAGAATCGTTAAATATCCTACAGGGATTATCAAGAATGTATTGGAAAATATTGATAGTTTATCTTCCAAGTTAACTTCGTTATACTTAATATGGACAAAGACATAGAAGTACCTTTCATTTGGGGACGTCCCTTCCCAACTATAGCTCGAGCCATCATTATTGTTAGTGATAGTAAATTAGTTCTTAGGGTGGGAGAAAAAAAGGTAATCTTTAAGATATTTGATGCTATGAGACCTGCTTTTGAGTATGACGATTCTTACTACATTATCGATGTTAATGATTCTATAACTTTAGACATTGTGTAAAAGCTTGCATCAAATGAGATATAAGAATTATCTATGGTTGAAAGTGAGGTTAAACATAAAGATGACAAGCCTTTGATGAGAATGAAAGAAGTTGAAGAGATGAGCAGAAATACAGAGACAAGGTTAAAGCACTCCATTGAAGATCCACCAAAGTTAAAGTTGAAGACACTCCGTAATCATCTAGAATATGCATTTCTTGAGAAGAACTCAAAATTACTAGTAATTATTGCATAAACTCTAGAGTTGGCACAAAAGGAAAAGCTGCTGACGTGCTTAAGGAACATAAAAGTGTCATTGT
Organism: Erythroxylum alaternifolium; assembly: GCA_027478495.1. Lineage (NCBI taxonomy): Eukaryota > Viridiplantae > Streptophyta > Magnoliopsida > Malpighiales > Erythroxylaceae > Erythroxylum > Erythroxylum alaternifolium. Next base: position 5,119 of record JANIIA010008266.1, on the reverse strand, counting down.
ATAGATGATCTATAACATTAAGGGTATCAACCCTTCCTTCTATTCATATAAAATTTTAATGGAGGAAGAGTTTAAATGTGTGGTACAACCTCAAAGGAGGCTAAATCTGAACATAAAAGACATGGTAGAGGTAATTAAACTCCTAGATGTTGGAGTGATTTATCCCATTTCTGCTAGTCCTTGGGTGAGTCCTGTGTAGGTTGTATCAAAGAAGGGAGGAATGATTGTTATCTCCAAAAAAAAGAGTGAGTTGATTCCTATGAGAACAATAACTGGATGGAGAGAGTGCTTCAGTTATAAAAAGTTGAATGATGCAATGAGAAAGGACCACTTCCCTTTGCCTTTCATAGATCAAATTCTGGAATGACTAGTGGATATATATAGTATTGCTTCTTGGATGGACTTTCTGGCTATATTTAAATTGCAATTGCTTTGTAAAATCAAGAGAAAATAACATCCACATGTCCTTATATTACATTTGCCTCTAGAAGGACACCATTTAGGTTGTGTAATTTACCTTTTGAGCTAATGTCTGATACAAGTGACTCTATAGTAGGTGGAGTACTTAGACAGTGAAAAGATAAACACTTTGAATGAATCTAGTATGCTAGCAAGACTTTGACGAATGCTTAGGAGAACTACATGATAACGAAAAAGGAATTGTTCCTTATGGTTTTTACATTTGATAAATTTCAATTGTATTTATTATTATTTAAATTCACTATTTATACTAACAACTCTCCTCATTTAATTAGATAGATTCTTCGATTGTTAGAATTTGGTTTGGAGATCAAAGATAAGAAAATGTCTGAAAATCCTGAAGTAGACCATCTATCCCACCTGGAAATTCCAAATTTGGAAGAATTAAATGAAGAAGGCATTGAAGATGCCTTCCTAAAAGAATGCCTCTATAATGTGGAGAAGATAAGTGAAGCTGAGACCTTTTAGTTTGTAAATATTCTAAATTATCTTATAGCTAAAATCTTACTAGAAGGTCTGTCTTATACGTAAAATAAGAAATATTTTACTAATTTGTGAGACTATTTTTAAGAAGATTTGTATCTATTTTGTATTTGTGCAAACTTAATAGTGAGGAGATGTGTACCTCACTTTGAGGGGTGGAAGATCCTACAATACTGTCATGCTGGAACCATTGGAGGGTACCATAGTGTAAATAAGATGACTCAGAAAATTCTAGAGTTAGGTTTTTATTGGTTGTCAATTTTTAAAGATACCCAAAGGTATATAGCTTCATGTAATAGATGCTAAAGATCAAGTGATTTCTCTCTTCGGGATGTATTACACTAAAATTTCATTATTGCATGTGAAATATTTGATGTTTGGGTATTGATTCCATTGGTCCATTTCAAATTTTGTTTGGTATTAAATATATCCTAGTAGATGTTGATTATGTCACTAAATGGGTGGAAGTGTACGCTTTACCCACAAATGATTCATTGTAAAATTCCTTAAAGGTTTATTTTCCCATTTTGACATATTGAGGATGATCATCAGTGATATAGTATGGATTTTTGTATTGTGCAGTTTGACAAAGTGCTTAAAAGTTATGGAATTACTCATAAAATTGCCACCCAATATACCCTCAAACTAATGGCCACGTTAAGGTATCCAATAAGGATTTACAACAAATTTTGGAGAAGATTATAAAGCGTCGAAGGAAGTACTAATCAATTAAATTAGATGATGCTCTATAAGATTATAGGATGTCATTCAAGACATGCATTAGCATTACACCCAATAGGCTAGTCTATGGAAAAGCATGTCATCTACCTGTTGAGTTAAAACATAAGGTATATTTTGCTATTAAACTTATGAATTTCGAACTTTAAAGTGTAGGTGAAAAAAAGAACTTCCAACTGAGTGAATTAGGTCGTTATACTTAATATGGACAAAGACATAGAAGTACCTTTAATTTTGTGACGGCCCTTCCTAACTACAACTCAAGCCATCATTATTATTGGTGATAGTAAATTAGTTCTTAGGGTAGGAGAGAAAAAGGTAACTTTTAAGATATTTGATACTATGAGACCTGCTCTTGAGTATGATGATTCCTGTTACTTTATCGATGTTAATGATTCTATAACTTTAGACATTGTGCAAGAAATTGCATCAAATGACATTTAAGAATTGTCTATGGCTTAAAATGAGAAAAAATATGAAGTTGACAAGCCTTTGATGAGAATGAAAGAAGTTAAAGAGATGAGCAGAAATACAGAGACAAGGTTGAAGCCCTCTATTAAAGAGCCACCAAAGTTAAAGTTGAAGACACTTCCTGATCAGTTAGAATATTCATTTCTTAAGAAGAACTCAAAATTACTAGTAATTATTGCATAAACTCTAAAGCTGGCACAAAAGGAAAAGCTGCTGACATGCTTAAGGAATATAAAAGTGTCATTGTATAGAAGATCTATAACATTAGAGTTATCAACCCTTCCTTTTATACATATAAATTTTAATGGACGAAAAGTTTAAAAGTGTGGTACAACCTCAAAGGAGGCTGAATCTGAACATAAAAGACGTGGTAGAGGTAATTGAACTTCTAGATGTTGGAGTGATTTATCCCATTTCTGCTAGCCCTTAGGTGAGTCATGCGCAGATTGTATCAAAGAAGGGAGGAATAATTGTTATCTCCAACAAAAAGAGTGAGTTGATTCCTATAAGAACAATCACTGGATGGATAGAGTGCATTGGTTATAGAAAGTAGAATGATGCATTGAGAAAAGACTACTTCCCTTTGCCTTTCATAGATCAAATGCTAGAATGACTAGTGGATATATGTAGTATTGCTTCTTGGATGGACTTTCGGGCTACATTTAAATCACAATTGTTTTGGAAAATCAAGAGAAAATAGCATTCACATATCCCTATGGCACATTCGCCTATAAAAGGACACCATTTAGGTTGTGGAATTTACATTTTGAGCTAATATGTAATACAAGTGACTCTGTAGTAGGTGGAGTCCTTAGACAGTGAAAGGACAAACAATTTGAACCAATCTACTATGCTAGCATGACCTTGACAGATGCTTAGGAGAACTACATAATAATGAAAAAGGAATTGTTACCTGTGGTTTTTATGTTTGATAAATTTCAATTGTATTTCTTATTATTGAAACTTATTGTTTATACTAACCACTCTCCTCGTTTAATTAGATAGATTCTTCAGTTGTTGGAATTTGATTGAGAGATCAAAGATAAAAAAATATCTAAAAATCTAGAAGTAGACCATCTATCTCGCCTGGAAATTCCAAATTTGGAATAACTGAATAAAAAAGGCATTGAAGATGCCTTTCTAGAAGAATACCTCTACAACATAGAGGAGATAAGTGAAGTTGAGACCTCTTATAGCTAAAATCTTACTGGAAGGTCTATCTTATCAGCAAAATAAGAAATTTCTTACTGATTTGTGAGACTATTTTTAGGATGATTCGTATCTATTTTGTATCTGTGTAAACCTAATAGTGAGGAGATTTGTACCTCACTTTGAGGGGTGGAAGATCCTACAATATTGTCATGCTAAAACCACTAGAGAAAACCATAGTGCAAATAGGATGGCTCACAAAATTCTAGAGTCAGGTTTTTATTGGTCATCAATTTTTAAAGATACCCAAAGGTATATAGCTTCATGTGATAAATGCCAAAGATCAAGTGATATCTCTCTTCGGGATGTATTACCCTAAAATTTCATTATTTCATGTGAAATATTTGATGTTTGGTTATTGATTTCATTGGTCCATTTCCAATTTTTTTAGTATTAAATATATCTTACTAGATGTTGATTATGTCTCTAAATGGGTGGAAGCGTAAGCTTTACCTGCAAATGATTCATTGTAAAATTCATTAAAAGTCTATTTTCCCATTTTGGCACACTGAGGACGATTAGCAGTGATAGGGTAAGAATTTTTGTAATGCACAGTTTGAAAAAATGCTTAAAAGTTATGGAATTACATATAAAATTGCCGCTTAATATACCTTCAAACTAATATCCAAGTTAAGGTATCCAATAAGGATTTAAATCAAATTGTGGAGAAGATTGTAATACGTCCAAGGAAGCACTAATAATGTAAATTAGATGATGCTTTATAAGATTTTAGGATGGTGTTCAAGACATGTATTAGCACTACACACTATAGGTTAGTCTATGGAAAAGCATGTCATCTACCTGTTGAGTTAGAACATAAGGCATATTGTGCTATTAAACTCATGAATTTTGATCTTCAAAGTGTAAGTGAAAAAAAAAGTTCCAATTAAGGGAACTGGGTGAATTGCGGCTGATTGCATATGAAAATTCTAAGATTTAAAAGGAAAGAGACAAAAATTATCATGACCAAATGATTAAATAATCACTAGAATTTAAGGATGAGATTAAGTTCTCTTTTACATCTCTCACATAAGACTATTTCCGAGTAAGCTTAAATTAAGATGGTCTAGATCATTCACTGTGGAAAAAGTATTTCCATACAGTGTTATCATGGTCAATCATCCACAAAAGGGTACTTCTAAAGTTAATGGCCATTGGGTGAAGTTATATCTTTGAGGTGAGCTTGATTATAATAACGAAAATATCAATTTAACCAATCCATCTTGATTATAAAAGGTATTTAAAGTTAAATATGTTAACTAAATGCTACTTGGGAGGCAACCTAAGAATTAGAATCGACCGTGGTTTTCTGATGTGTGTAAGTTTTAAATAATTATCCTTGATAATCTACAACTTCACGGGGGCATTCGTATAGTACCTAAGCTGTCGATCCCACGAGGATGGATAATCTAATCCTAAAATCTTAGGCTAAAACAATCACAAAATTCAAATGTAATAAAACCAAAACAAGAATTCAATTTAATCAAGTAAATCAATTTAAAAATTAGTTACGAAATTATTAATAATTTAGCAATTGCAATGCACTCAAGAAACTATCAATTGACAGAAAGGACAATTTTACCTATCTTTAATGATAACCTAATCAATTATGAATTACTGGATTATTGGTTCTAAACGGTCCTAGGGTTGATTACTCTCTCTCGAGTTATAACCATTTATCCTAATTTATAAACCCTAATCAAATTATGGGAACTATAATCTCTCGATTAACATTCTA